>KK117397.1:15978-45215 GCA_000611955.2 Stegodyphus mimosarum
GGGCAGTAACTGAAACAGTGGAATCAAAACTCAAGAATTCAAGACATTAACAAGTAATAAAATCTACTGGACTCAGATAATAGGAGTAACTACAGGACTCAGATAATCCTGTCTCCTACAGCGCGTAGATGAGTTTAGTGGCAGCAAGATAATGGCTATTAATCCGCGTTTAACCAGCAATAAATGCTAAGCCGAAACTTGCGTTACAAATACGCACAGAGTTTTCCCAAACTCTCTCTAACTTTCACTTCTAGAACTTGATCTATAAACTTTTTCTCCTACTGGTAGAATTTGCATTCCTTATGCGCGCTACCAAATTTAAATATTCTGGCACTGACAATTAGTGGAGCGAAGACTTATAGGAAAGAGCTTCAAATTAAATTTAACTGATTATTTAAAATAAATATAAATCTTTGCATTTGTCCATGCCATAATTTAACAGACTTGGATAAAGGTCCTTAAAGACCTGTTACAAACTGATAAATTATACAACTAACATAACCTGAGTCCCGTTTACATTCAAATACTAAAATTTTAAGTTATAACAGAAAGATATCTTTAAATCATAGTTCTGCTGCACCCCTTTCATCATCTTTCAGGTGGCCTTCAGTCATCTCTTTCCGGTCATCTGGAAGGAATACTTATGAGTACATGTTTCTAACAATAAATAGCACTTTAAGTTCACACTACATTCTTTTATTAATTTCAAACCTTTTTGCAGTTAGCGTAGCTTTCTCAGCTTTTCCGAACATTACGGTTTTTCATGCCATAATTATTCAATTCAGATTCATGCTTAAATTTTAAACTTTAATCCCCTTTTGGCTCTCCACAATGTGTGGTGAAAAACGCAAGTGTAATGTGTTACCTTAAACAAAATCTTCATCTAAACGCACATCGACTTTTTAGCACATAACAACCTTCTTGGACATACCCTAAATTCATTTCAAGATTCTCCATGAGCTAATAAACATGAAAATTAACTAGAGTGTCGGTGGAAAGCTCTACAAAACGCGTACATACCAAATATTTTCTACATTCATCTTAAACACATGCAAGCTTTCGCTCAAAATCACACGATTTTTTTTGGGCGAACTCAACTGAATACATTAAATGCATTAACTTTACATTTTGAAGTTTTAGTACTAAATACTCATTATATATGTTCTTTTGAGCTTTAAAATTTTATAAAAGTATCATTTACTTTAACAGAACAAATATTTCAACATTTTACAAACAAATATTTTTAAGACAATAGAGAACAAAATGAAAATTTTACTTGAATGAATACTTTTCTCGCCAAAAGTGCGAACCTAAACCAAATTTTCATTACGAAGTACTAATACGAAGCTATTTGTATCAGGCCACATCTTTCGGCTCGTTACTATAAATAGTCTTTCGACAAACAAAACCGAACTGCTAGTTATTTACATTAACATAACATTTCTACAATACACTATACTTTGTGCTTTCGCCAAATAAAGCTAAAATAATTTTAGTCCTCAATCGAGGCAATAGCTTTTACAATGTAACTTCGTATTTGAATTATTTTCATGCAATTTTACATAATAGAAGAGATTTATAGAAAAATTCACTTATTTCTGTTTTTCGACGCTTGGTATTCAGCTATTCGTTTATTGCAGAACTGCGTACAAGTCATTTGGTTCATATTGGAGACTTTCTTCTGTTTCCTGTCCGCTGGAACTGACGTTTCCTCTTTTGACAACTGATGAGTCACCTTTTAAGGTATACTGGCGGCGCGTCGTGACTTTGTCGTTTTACTTGCCGGCAAACTGGTTAATTGCTCATCGGTCTTCGAGGATGCTTGCCTGTAAACTCTAGGTTGTTTCGATCTTTTTGCTCTGTGCCTTCAACTTCGGCAGGTCTCTTCTTCATTTTAAGGAACGGTGGTCTTGTTTGACCTATTCTTTCTGTACGCCACCTCCTTGATGTATCTTAGTGTTGTCTACTGCGAGAACTTGTCATAGGAAAGCGATCCTTGTTTCTCATCTGAACCTTTCTTTCACCCTTGAGTTTTTTCTTCGCTGAATCTTTCACATGTTGAGGAATTCTATTCTTCGGAAATCTTCTGCTTATCGGATACCTTGTAGTTTGGTTAGTTCTTTGTTTCTTCCCGGGAAGTTGTGATGGGGTCAAAGTTGCTTCTAAGGAAGCCGCCTCTTCAAGCCTGCAAGAAACTATTTAACACATCGAAACATTACGTTCATAATATTTCTTTAATTGATCCGGACTAGCCTTTATTCTTTCTCCTGAATCTGATTTTAAGTAAATCATAGCCCTAACAATCTGCTGTATTATATACGACTCTTCAAATTTATGGGCGAATTTTGATACGACATTCTCTGGTGCACTAGACAAAGTAAATTTTCTTTTCAACACCTTATCCTCCACTTTAAAATCTGATTCACGGCGTTTTTGTAATAATAAAGTTTCTGCCGCTCTCTTGCTATATCTGAATTTTTTGTAGCTTAATCGACCACCTTTTGAATATTTGCCTGTTTAAATTCTGATTCTCGCTCTTGGGCAAAGAAAAAGTTTTCTAAGGGAGTCAAAATTTTCGTATCTAGAAACAATTCAGCTGGCGTTTTATCCGTTCTCTCATGCCTGGCAGGTCTTAAAGCATAGGCTAGTTCATCAACGTAGCCATCCTAGCATTTATGATAATTTATAACTTAACTTCTAATTATTTTAGCAATGTTTTTATTAACTCTTTCGGCGATGTTTGCTTGTGGTCTGTACGGGACCATTTTCCTATGCCGCATGTCAAGCCTTTTACACAGGTTTCCAAAAATTTGATTAATGAATTGCCTACCGTTATCGCTTATTACTTTTAACGGTGCACCGTATTTCAAAATATACTTATGTAACAACGCATGTTATGTAACAACTATTTTAGCCGACGCTCGCTTTAAAAGAATTAGTTCTACCCACTTAGAAAAATGGTCTGCAATCACCAAAAGACATCGATTTTTATTTAACTCGCTTTGGGGAAAAAGGCCCAAGAAGGTCTATTCCAAGGATCTCGTTAGGAAAGGTCTCGCGAATACTATTTAGATACCCGGTCGGGCTATAATTAACGTCGTTAATTAACTGACATAACTTACAGGACCTGACAGACGTTGTTACTACCTTCTGTAGTTGCGGAAAATATACCGCCCCGCGTACTCTATGCACCGTTTTATTCACCCCCAAGTGACCGGTTATGGGAGCGTCATGAAGTTCCTGCAAAATACTGAATCGTAGTGTGGCGGGGATGGCTGCTTTTAACTAATGGGTTTCATTTGTCGATTTAGTGTAGAACAACAGATTATCTATGATCCCGTAATTTTGGGCCCTATTTCTAATTGCAGCAAGATCCGCATGTTCAAAATTATCCGGATCCTTTAAATAACATAGATATTACCAAATTCTAGATTCTTCAGGAATTCAGCTATATTGGTCCCGGGATTCTAAAACTATAAAAGTTAACACTGCACACTTTATTTGGTCATCATTTTCATCCAGTTTAATTCTTGACAATTCGTCGGCCACTGTAGTTTCCTTCCCGGGAGTTAATTATTAAGTTGTATTATTGTAACTTTAAGGCTCATCTAATTAATCTAGTAGTTAAATCCTTTCCAGAATATAATCTACCTAGGGTAGCATGATTTGGGTTGATTGTAACTGGGCTTTTCCAAAATAGACCCTAAACTTCTGAACTGCCATTAACGTTTCCCTTTCTGCCGCTCTGTACTTCCTTTGTGTCTGACTTAACGGTTTGCTGAAAAATGCCAAGGGGCGCTCTTTTTGAGCTAAAACTGCTCTCACGGCGTAATCAGCCGCGATCTTTAAGTTCTCTCCACCTTCCGTAAGTTTTCGCACAGGGGCATTATTTAGAGTTGTTTACAATTGTTCAAAAGCGGTGTTCGCCTCCTCCGCTATCCATGCAAATCAAGATTTGTTTCGTTTCAAAACTAACAGATGTTCAACAATATCGGCAAAACTTTGGATAAACTAACGATAATATGAGCATATGCCAATAAAGATGAAAGTTTCTTCGCCGTATTTGGCGGAGGATAATTTTTTATTGCTTTTAGTTTAGATTCCTCAGTCTCGATACCCTTAGCTGAGATTTTGTACCATAAATGTCGCAATTCTTTAGTTGCGAATTTACATTTTGCAGCATTAATAGTTAAACCTGCTCCTTTTAATGATGAAAAAACTTCGTGGAGATATTCCACGTGTTGTTCAATAGTGTCACTAGTTATGATGATGTCAACGAGATACATCAAAGTGGAATTTCCTAGGACAGGATGTAGAATAATGTCCATAGCGCGTTGAAAAGTTGGCGGGTCCCCGCAAAGCCCAAACGACATGCTTTAAAATGCATAAGTGCCCGATTTTGTTATAAACGCCGTTTTATTCACACCTTCTGGTTTCATGGCTATTTGAAAGTAGCCTGAAGTAAGATCAAGAGTGTTCATAAATTTTGTAGACCTAATTTTCCGTATTATTTCTTCTATTACCGGTAAAGGGCAAATAGGGAATTTAGTCATGCTATTACGTTTTCGATAATCTATCGCACAACTGTAAGCTTTTGGATCTGAAGGGGGCAAGTTATTTCTCTTTGTGTATATCACAACTGGGCTAGCATATTCACTATTGTTGGGAATAATTATTTTATCCCTTAACATTTGTTTTATGTGGTGTTCTATTATTGCTTCTTTTTCCTTATCGTATAATAAGGTTTTGCTTTACAAGGTTCGCTTAATTTTAGTTTTATCGCATGAGTAACAATTTGTCTATTCTGTAGTTTCTCGGAAAATAACGTAGTGAATTTACTTACGAGTTCTTCCAACTTGGCTCTTTCACCTTCCTTTAGGTGCTGGAGATAAATTTTAGGTAAATCGTCCTCTTCCACCACCTTTGGCACCATATCCAAGAGAATGAAGTTTTCCGCGAAGTTTATTGTGGCGTTCGCCGCCCTAAGGAACTCTGTACCTAGAATTACATAACTTTGTAAGTTTTTAACATTAAAAAATAGAACTTTCGAAAGTTCGTTTTTTACCTGAATGTTAAGCGATAGCTTCCCGACACATTCATGAACTTTCAATTGTGCGGCAACGATTTCTGTGCTACTATTTTTAAACAATCTTATTCTTCGGAAATTTCTATAGTAAAAATTTTGGCTTAAAACATTTCCTTGCACGCCGGTGTTCACGAGTGCTTCTACGGGTATGTCAAAAGAACTTCAAAACGAGTACTTCGAAATAACCTGGATTACCGGTAGTTGGGAATTCTTGACTACCACGGTATTTACATACAACTTAGAGGGATTTTGAGATGCACAGCGGGTCTGAACCCTAAACATAATGAGCAACTTTATTTTAAACATATAAAAATAAATAATTCACTTCAATTGGCTGTATAAGAAGAATAAAATAAGAATTTATCAAAACTCTTGTTACAAGAAAAGTGAACTAACATTTCATATCAGCGAGGAAACGGTGTTGTGCACTGTAGTCATCACAAGTTACGAGAACAATGAAAAATTAACAAAGAGAAAACAAAAAGTTACAACAATTAAAATGTGATACGAATTCAATGTATGTGTTCGAGTTCTTGATGGGTGAGAAGGCAAACAAAGCGACGCAATATAGAATTTTATTTATGTTGTTGCAAAATGACATTCCACGCTAGCTGAATGAAAACAAATTTTATCAAGGACTAATGTTTGACTAACCATAAGTGCTATGCATTGCTCACATATATATGATTATTGTGCCCTGATTTCTGCGCATCGGCAAAAGCCGTAGGCTGAAATAATGCAGATTTGGGGAGCACTCAATCACATTAACCATATTGCATTCAATTTACTTACGCGGAGACTATCTACTAAGTTAAATACTGTATCAGGTTTTCCTACTCGGTTGTCTAATGCAGCAAAGCTAGTACCTTGCCTAAGCCTAAGCCAGTATTAACTACGCATTCGAAATGGGACTGAGACAGATTTCAAATAATTAGTGCGTCTAAGCATTTAAACTTTGATTGCGAGCAAAACTCAAATCTTATTTTATAGTAATTTGACCAATATATATCTATTCTTAGATTAAATGCACTGAATATCGCTGAATTGAAAATAAAAGCCTCAATTTTTTCAATCATTTATATTTCTTCTAAAATCCTTTATACTCGAAAAGTGTCTATTAGGCTGAATGTGCCAAATATCAGGTGTTTGAAAGATTTAGGACTAACAAGATAGCAGTTTGACTTAATCTCTTCATTAACACGATCCAGGTTATTTTCAAGTGAAAAATTTCTATTCTATATTTAGTGCCCTTTTTGTAACTGGTCAGAGAAATTTTAAATCATATATTCAACATATGAAGCATATATTTTTAAATATCAAATGCATGCTAAATGTAATGTTTATTCACAGAACAGTTTACTGAAAATTATGGTCAGTTGTTGTTCTGTAAATAATATTCAACGAAAGTGCAATGCAAATTACTTGTTTTTAGTCGTCATTAAAATCACTGTAGAATACTCACAGTGCAGCAAGCCATTTACAGTATATAAATATTTACAATGCAATAAACTAAGATACAGTAATAGAATAACAAGATAGCAGGACAATACAATATTCCAAAGTAGTACATAAATTTTGCAAGCAAATAAATATGCGCGTTGAATAAAAAGACAGTTTAGATAATACACAAATTTTTCCAATTTAAAAAAAAAACATAGGTCATCATTACATTACGATAAACAAAGATCAACAGAACTAAACTGAATAATAATAATTTATAAAGTATAGTTTATAAAGTAAAACAGGAAAAAGTGATGAGTATTCACACATTTTCCAAAACAAGCCAATAGTAGCTCTAATTAAAAAATAACTTTAAAGATTAATTATAATTATTATCGCGTGAAATTACGAAATCTCTTTTTTATTCCGTTTCAACATACCTTAATAAATTTTACATGACACAAACCAGCGGCTAAGGAGAAAAAATGTCCATTTCTTAATATATAATTCATCTCTATTGGCAAAAGTTCATTCAATAATGCCGTATAGAGTTCAGATTTCGTAATTAATAGAGGCACTTGCACTTTTTTCACATTTTGAAACGCTACCAAAGATTCGATAATATCGCCTACGAAACGAGTAACTGTAGGGAAGGAAAAAACTACAAAGTAGATTAACTGAGAAGCGATGCTCTAACATCGATTTTTATCATGGATTGGTTTTAACTGTAATCAGTCTTCTAAAGCGATTATTTCGGTTGAATCATCTTACCTAAAGGAAAGACGGAAGAAACTTTTGCCAGCACTTACATGTCAAATGCTTCCTTAAATGACAGAAAGTAATTTATTTAAATGTTGTATAATTTTCATTACAGTGTAAGAAGGGAATGAGCGCAGCATTAAGTATGACTTGTAAATCTAGATGATAATATTGAATAAATGTTATAATATAGATAATTCCATGCTTGCAGGTAACTTTGAATAAGGTAACACATATTCATTTTCTTTCTGAGATATATAGAGCTAATGTTTAGCTAAGAAATCGGAGCTAACTGAAAATAAAAATATTTGCTTCCTTTTACACGCATTTATGTATTTATCATTTTTTACTTGTATTTGAAACTATTTCGCAGTGGAGTAATAATAAAAAGCTTTATTCGTAATATTTAGTACACAAAGCATAACTGCACAGCGCATTGTTTACGTAACATCTAAACACTAGTCTTTCACTCAAAATGCCCTTTCTTGCCATTGTCGTTTTTCTATTTTGGTTAGGTTAGGTTATTAATTATGGCAAAGCACACGAGGGCTATCTGCCTAAAGGGAGGGATGCCTTCGTGGAGGACTTTCTAAGAGAAACTGGCTCGTATACACGTTACACATGGGGAAAACCACGAAAACGCCCATGCAGCCAGCCCGTTCGCGGGATTCGAACCTCGGACCGAACTACCAGTGTTCGGCGTCTTTACCGCTCGGCCGCTGGTGGGCCGTTTTTCTATTAATCGGCCCTTTTCTTGCACAGAGCGTCATGATGAAAAGTCATACGAACAATATTGTATGAAATATAATCCGCACTTTTATTAACAGAATGTAGAGAAATTGTTCTTAATTATTTAAAACCCCCAAATAGCCCCAATAAATGGAATTTAGTTTGCCATATCTTTATTACGTTATTAACAACATAGTTACGTTTACATGAAATAGCTAGTAAATCTTAGAATCAATTAATTATTACCATTCAGTCTTTTCACATAATACAGCTTAGGTCAGTGGTCTTAAACTAGCGGTCCGTAACAGGCCCCCAAAGCAATTTTAAGTAGCCCCAGAATTCATTTCAATTATGAATTTGTTGCTAATACAAAACTGAAGAACAATTTCAAGATATTCATTATTTGTTGTCAGGGTTACATTATTTTCATTACCATTAAAACGAATGTAACGCACAAGTAAATCTATAAATGGAGCTGATTAAATTACGGTGGGATATAAATCTCATTTAAAGATTTAAAAATAGAGATTTTACCAACTTCAATAGTACTTGTTAAAATACGAGTACGCTCAGTTTTAAATTTTTGCGCTGAGAATAATCCTTTTGTTTGGACTTGCATTTACACGTGAACAGTTTTTTTTTTTTCATAGTTGAAAATCTCTACATATAATAAAACAAAGAGTCTGTGTGTGTGTGTGTGTGTGTGTGTGTGTGTGTCTTTCGTTCGTGTTGCGAGTAAGCTAATAGACCCAGGGCCACGAACATTAGTACATAGGTGTATCTACACAAGAGCCAGTGCACCTCGAAGCGATTTTTTCGAAATTCGAATTAGAATTTTTTTTATTTTATGTTTTGTGACCAAATCGCGTCATTTTGAGACATAATGGGCTACAGGAAAGCGAGATTTCACTCTATAAATTTCATTTTTACATCGTCGTGAAGCGTAGACACCTAGCTATTTTACGAACTTAAAATAAATTTCATATTTCAATAAATCGATTCAATACGAATTTATTTTGGAAGGTGAGCGTAACACCTTTTCAGCGTAATTGTTTTTAAAAAAACTTATTTTAAAAAATGTGCCGTTTATCTTCCTTTGATTTTTGGACACGTTGAACTTCAATCCTTTCGACTCCTTTTAAAAAAAGAATTTTGGAAAAATAATAATATTCTGTATTTTTTTTAAATTTTTTAAATGAAGCTTCCGAATACACTTCTCACATCTCAGATATTTTAAAATGTAGTTTTGGCAACAATTTTCCTTTCTTATTGTTGTTGATAGATTTTTGATGAAATTGCATCATTTTGAATAGTTTCATTCTTTTAAAAATTTCGGTTTGGCAACAATTTTTCATCGTATTTCTTATGTTACTGTTTTTAAGAGACTGAAAGGTTTAAGAAATTAAAAAGTCGTTTCTTTTTGCCACGGTAAATTGTTTAATTACTTTATTAGGATAATTAACATTTGTATCAAGGGATATTGCTTATTTCATTGTAATATTATGTTTCAATTATATATAATTTTAATTATAAAAAAGTTTTGCATGATATTTTTTAATCAGTTTAAGTTCTTAATCTGTTTATACCATTTGAGTTCTTAAGATTTTGCAAAGGGAAGTTGGTTAATTTATTTATTAGGATAAGTAATATTTGTATTAAGGGATACTGCATATTTCATTGTTATTTTTTATATATATAATACACTTTTATTGATTTCTTTTTTAATTAAGTTGTTCTGCAGAGTAAAATTCTGCGCGAAATGTTGTGTTTTTTGAGTTTCTTTCATGTTATTTTTTGCTTATTTCACTGTTTGTGAGATATTGAAAAGTTTTGCATGATTTTTTTGCATGAGCCAGTGCACCTCGAAGCGAGTTTTTCGAAATTCGAATTAGATTTTTTTTTTAATGAAATAGTACCAAATTGATGATTTTCTCTCATTATATGAACAACAATGGCACGCAGCCATTGTTGCTGATATCAGCACTATTGCCACCCGGAAAAATGAGGGCGATAGTTCTGTGCAGTTTTTAAATTTAATGTTTCTCTTCGATACTGGACGTTTGTCTAGAGAAGGCAGCAGGAAGTTGGTTAATTTATTTATTAAGATAATTAATATTTGTATTAAGGGATATTGCTTATTTCATTGCATGCTTTTTATATATAATGCATTTTTAACTGAATTTTTTTTTCGTTGTTGTTTGTTTCTTTTTCTATAAAATTGTTCTGCAGAGTAAAATTCTGTGCAGTTTTCAAATTTAATGTTTGGTGTTCCCTTTAGGCATTTTTCCAGTACACTTAAAAGCCAGACGAAGGCCGGCCTCGCAGCGGCTAGTTAGTAATAAAAGTATTCAATCAGCCGATGACGTTTACAATCCGTAATGAAAATATTTAATATTCTCTCTTCAAGAATACAAACTTGTTCAGAGTTGAAATTTTGTCAAGTATCAACCTTTAATAAGAAATAAACAAATTTACAATTATTTAATACAAACATGTGTATTTTATTCAATAGTCTAAGACAAACTTAATAAACAAGACACTATGTTGTCATTTATTCTCAAATCTTGTATTGCAAATTTTCCTTGAATTAAAATAAGTTATTTAATAATTAATTAAACAAGTTAGAATTACTTTAAATAATGCTGTACTGAAAATTTAATGTTTAGCTGTCAAACGATTTGAAATACAAAGTTTAACGAATAAAAATGTCTTCCAGGTTCCGAACTTTAGATTTCAGACGGAAAATAAAAATGAATTTGAATATTTTTCCTTTGCGATATTATTATTATTGTTTATCTGTATCGTTCCATAAATATTTAGTAAGTGAATTGAAAATATTTTGAATTTTGTTAACAAACACTTTTATTCTAAAGGACCAAAAAATAAGAAAACTGGCTCATCAGCTGTTTTCAGATTGTGCGTTCGCCCGCATGCAATTTGAGTTCGAGACCGCCGGCATACGTAACATTTATAAGCACGGCAGATGTAGTTTAATATGCGAACATTATCAGCAAGTACTCATTGTTTACTAGAAGCAAATGAATTCCCTGCATTCCGCGGAATCAAACAAGAGAAGGAGCTAACTCAATTAGGATGAGGGTAAATTTTATTATTGTCCATTAGTTTAAGCCTTTGAGAGCCGTTTGTTGGAGCTATAGGTTAAGTGCTCAGATTTATTATGTGTTTATCTAAATTTATATTTGGATTTGATTTATTTTTGCGCGAGTAGCGGTAGATAAAAAACTGTAAAATCTGAACTGTATAATTTCTACTGTTCATAGAACAAACATTTAACGCCTTTTTCTTTTTTTCTTGAACGAGGTTTTGTGACCCTACAACCGACTAAACGCAGTTGCATAACTAGGAGCTGTGGTCCGCACTGAGTGACTCCAGGTAGAAATAATGAATTAAAAAATGAGATTTTAGAATGCTTTAATGTACAAAAATATATAAATTATTAAATTCCTTATTTATTTGCATGCAAATCTCCTATGCATGAATCTGTAATATACATAGCGAGTTAAAATACCGCTTTTATTTACATTTAAATTTTGAAAACTTTTATTGCTCCTGGGTGCATATCAGTGATATTGTGCAAACTCATTGACGCTTTTCTTGTATTGTCTTTCGTTTTAAGATGTTTATAACATTGAGGATTACATTTTCTGCGAATTCTTGTGCTTAAATTTTGTTTTAAGATGTGTATAACATTTAGGATTACATTTTCTGCGAATTCTTGCGCTTAAATTTTTGGTTTAAGATGTGTATAACATTGAAGATTACATTTTCTGCGAATTCTTGCGCTTAAATTTTTGGTTTAAGATGTGTATAACATTGAAGATTACATTTTCTGCGAATTCTTGTGCTTAAATTTTTGGTTTAAGATGTGTATAACATTGAAGATTACATTTTCTGCGAATTCTTGCGCTTAAATTTCTGCTAAGCATTGTTTGGTTATTTAAGCGTATATTTTCCTTAGATACTAAACCAATATAAATTATTTATCTAATGATAATATTCATTGTGATTATTTTTACGGTTGTAAACGTCATTTTATATGACTAGTGTTAAATGAACAGATTAACAAATCGAAATTTTTGCCAAATGTAAAAAATTATTAGAAATATAAATTTAAATGAAACACGCTAATGTTTGTAGAAAATATATTGGATGACATACGTAGTAAAATTGATTTTGTTTTGTTCGAAGGTTTGGACCACTCGTTTTGTGTCATGTTCCAAACTTCCTTCTCATAAAATAAAATGTCTTTTTTAACACTTTTATCATAAACAATTAATATTACACTGCTGTTATTTTTGACGGTGATGAGTGTGTAACCACGAAAGGGATCAATCATACGTTATATGTCAAAATAAATTTTCTGCCTTTTATACCTATTAACCTACAATTAAAACTTTGATTTGTATTTCGTATTTTCTTTCAGTTTTATTATTGATCGCAAATATTTTTTTCCGAGCGACTCGAGATATAAATCAGTGACCAAGTGGGTTCTAGAGAAAGAAAGTCAATGAGAAAAGGACTGAAGCACAGAAAACATTTGCTGGATTCCTGCTTCATTATGTTAAAAAACTGATGATAATCGGAGTTCATCAAAGCACACTGTTCTTCAATTTCCAAATGACGTAACAAATTCTTTACCTCTTACATGTTTGTCACCTAAAAAAGTCAATGAAAATGATCAAATTTGAAAAAGATGAGAATATGGAAAATAAAGCAAATGATGGTGATACTACACCTGAAATTATTGTTAAAGAAAACGATTTAAACATTTTAAATGATAATTCTTTCTAGAAGGTACTTGTTCCAGATCATTTTCGAATTGAAATAATGAAAAGAGGAAGTATTTCCTAACAAAACAATAATGAAACATTTAGTGTTATGAAAACAATAATGAAACATTTAGTGTTATGAAAACACAATATGCAAATGCAGAAGGGGATTTACGACAATTTTCAAAAGCCTGGTTTTATAAACTAATCACAAATGAAGAAAACATTCTTCGATTATGGATGGTTTATTCACTTTCAGTGAGAATTTATACTTTTTTTGCTGCCTGCTATTACTCATCACTACGGTTTGTACGGCATCCAAATTTGTAACTGGATTTCAAAAATGGTAGAAAATTAGTCGTAAACTACATAATTATGAGATATCCGAGCAGCATTTAAATTGCCTTGAGAAGTGGAAAATTCTAGAAACGATACTGAGGCTACGCAAAACCACTGGGGATGAAAATATTGCAATTACGGAAAGTGAGATTAAAACGTGAAGGGACATCTTATATAAATTACTTGATTCACATTATTTTTAACTAAGTAGAATTTGACATTTTGAAGCCATAGGTAAGACGAGTCTTTAATACGGGAAATTTTCTTGGAATAGTAGAAATGCTTTCAAAATATGCTCCTGTGTTGAAAGAACACCTAGCGCGATTAAAGAAAACGTGTATAAGCTTAAGCTTTCAGTTCCGTACATAATACTAAAACTCAGAATTAATTTATCACTTTTCTAGTAAATCACGTGAAGGAAAGACTTATCAATAATATAAAATATGCTGCATTTTTGGTGATAATGTTTTGAAGTACACTAGATAATCCTTTGTCAGAAAAGTTCCAGGACAAAGGTCGTAAAAAATAAAAATGCGCATTTATCAAGTAATAATCCTAGCTGCTGCCAAAATAATGTCCTTGGCTACCTGTACAAAACTACTAACGCCTCTGGAGGTCATGGAAGCAAACAGGGAAATCTCCAACTGCGATGCTTGCAAGCTTATTTGTCACAGCCCAATGGATGTCTGAAATAATATTGATGAAGCTTTCCTTTCAGTCACCTTTTCACTCACAGAAACAAGAAAAATCACTATAATCTTTGGCACAAATGAGGAATCACGTCTGGCTCTATCCAATAGCTCAGCAGAAATTCTTCGCCTTTCCTCTTTGTGTTCATTTGTTAGTGAGTGAGGAGCAGTTCTTGCATTAAGCTTCCGTTTTCCTAAATCTTATGGCACACATCAAGATTCAAATTCAGTTCTTCTGATATCATTACAGTTACACGACGGGTTTCTTGCAATAACTGCCTTACACACTCCACGTATGCATCGGTATGTGCTATAGACGGGAGATCAACTCTGGAATCGTCTTGCACTGAATTTCTGCCTTTACAAAACCTTTTATGTCACTCGAAAACAGGTCTTTTTGAAAGTGTCTCGCCTTCATTTGTTGCTTAATCATGTTCCGTGTTTCATCAGGCACTTTCCGAGCTTAAAGCACAACTTAATGTTCACTCTTTGCTCAATCAGCCTCCATTGCATTGCACTAACGAATGCGACAACAAGCCGAACATTGTGTTGCTAATCACAATCCTGCCGCCTAGTAAGTTTGCGTGAAATATGTCTAAGATCATGTCAAGTAAGAATGCATACCAGTTAACATAAAAACAACATTTGTTCCGTTTTAGTAACGCAGGCTCAGAAATAAAAAAAATGTCCTGGAACGTTTCTGATAAAAGATGCATATGACATGCTGAGCAAATGTTCAAAGTAAATAGATACACAAAAATTCTCAACAGAAATGTTGACAATAGAAAAATGAAAGACGTACTTCTAGAATTTTTGCAGACGAAGGGACAGGAAGCTATTGATCTAGTTCTAAAATAATTAAGAAATTGGAATTGGCTTCCGCTTATTGATGGAATGTATTAATTACACACACTAAATTAGCATTGAAAAGGCTATCAACAAAACGCTGGAGTACCTAATATCCTGCTGTTTGCAGGTAAAAGAAAATTTTGATAAGTTTATGGCGATTATTGACTTTCAAAGACCATGCTTTGTAATACGAATTAAAATTTAAGCACAGGATATTCCCAAGGCCTTTTGTCAGCTGTACACAAAGATATTACTTTCTTGTGCTCCCTGTATTTTTGGTGAAGAAGATAACCAAGATGTAAACATAACACAGGAATACCTGCAAACCAAATCCTAAACGCTTGATAAAGTAGTTACAAAGCTAGCAGCATTAAGACTTTTCTTTACGAGGACAGATGTAATTTAGTGGAAAATGCAGTTAAACAGGCAGTAGTAAAATCAAATGAATATGGAATTGCAATAGAGAAAAGAGCAAGATTCAAGAAAATGATGGCAGGAGAACAATAATCTTTGACCATTTTGAATGCATTGATGGCAATAGACGCTAGATTCTGCAAGAATAAAATAAAAAGGCAATGCTTGAATGCATTGATCGTTTTCATTCCAAACTTCAGAAGAGAGCAAGAGCCATCAGTGAAATAGAAGGCCTGTTACTAGCTGTTCACTCGAACAGTTTCAAATAAGTCGCTGTTGAAGAGTAAAAGGTTTCCATTAAAAAATTAGAAATTACGTATTTTGAACTATAAATGCTGAATAGGACCTTCTAGAACCTCTTTGAATCCTTATACAATGTCTAAAATTATTTTTGACGATCTGCTTACCTGTGACCTCATGCGAGAGAAGCGTTCCATTGCGGAAACTTATTAAAATTATTTACGGTCCACAATGGGACTTGTCAAGACTTTCTCATATTGCTATATTATCTATAAAAAACGAATTGGCGAAAAGCATTAATTTCAGTGAAGTGATTAAACGTTTTGCAGTTATAAAAGCTAGGATTATTAAAAGAATAGTCAATTTGTTCTTAATAATTTATAATAATTATTATTATTTACATAATTTAATCTACTTTATATACATATAAGAGTTTTAATGCAGATATTAAATGTTAAGTTTTTACCCAATTTCATTTTTAATTGAAGTATTTTTGGGGTAACACCAAAAGTTACCGCACTGTGTGACACTGAATGAAGTGATGTCTCTAACTAGACGTGAGACGATAACTTGCTTGACAGTGATGAATTTTAATGATTTGGTTAAAAGTTATGTTAAAGCGAAATTTATATGATTTATTTTACAAAATACAAAATTCTATTTCTAATTACTTAACATTTCATTCAGTGGTAATCTTCTTTTTCCCACGTGACCAAAGAGTAAGGCATGCAATTTTATGAATGAGTTGCTATAGTGTTTTGATCAATATTTAAGTCTCGAAGCCGTAGGAGTTATTTTCCCTGAACTTTTCAGAATGCTAGACAACCCGCTAAAAATATGAATATGAGAGACAATGTTACTTGAGAGACTTAGTTACGTTCGATGAGTTAGCTGAGCGAATTATATTAGTGTTTCCTCTGATAGTTATATCGGTAGTACGCGATATACGTCTTATTTTAAAGAGAATTTGATTTAAGTAGAAGTTCTTGATCTACTTCCAGCTGTTTAATTTGCTTTTCTCTTTGTCTCATTCAAATAAATTTTAAACTCTGCCTGCTTATCTGGTATAGTTTCTTGAAACTTGAACAATAAAAGTCCTAGCTCCTCGTAGCAGAAATTTATAACGTTGTTTCGAAATAATTGTTTGTTATATTGATCAGTTTTGTTCAAATTCTAAGCCAGAAGGCCCCATCGGAGTCGATGTAATTTTAAGTGGGGTCAACAATGATCAAATGGTCGAATGGCATACGATAGTTGAATATGGAGCTATAGTGGATTCATAATCAAAGGGCCCACCAGCGGCCGAGCGATAAAGTCAGTCAACAGTGCTATTAGTTCGGTTCGATGTTCGAATCCCGCTAACAGGCTGGCTGTACGGGCGCTTTCATGGCTTTCCCCATATGTGAAGTGTATATGAGCCAGTCTTCCTTAGAAAGTGATCTCATGGAAACCATTCCACCCCATAAGCAGATAGCCCTCATGTGCTTTGCCACAAACAAATGAACCAAGCCAAGCAGCATAATGAAGATACCGTTGATTACTAAACATTTATTAATAAAACTGATTGTTAATTGTTTATTGATATAAAGCTATGTCATACAAAAGGGAAGAAACAGTATAAAGTATATAAGGCTAAAATACATAAAATTATTTAATATAGCTAAAAATCAATAATAGATTTTTAAATAAATAAATTTTTTATGCTGTTAGTGCAGTATAAAAAAACTAAAATAAAAAAACACGAAAAATCACAATAAAAACATAAGAAGCTCGAAAAACTAGAATGGAAAACTAAGACACAGATTGAATGTGGTTGAACGAGGTGATTTAAAAGAAGTTTTATGTCAAATATTAAAATATTTGCATCTATATATCAAGCGTAGTTATCACACTAATTAAAATCGAAGTATTGCGCAATTAAAATTTACGATTTTATTTGTGAAATCTTGTTGACATTTGTCAAATTAATAATAATAATAATAATAATAATATCAAAAAAATTAAACGTAAATCTAATAAACCATTTTTCTTTTAAAGCTTTATTCAGTTTCTTGATTTAATTGCTATTTTAAAGATATTTATGTGCAATTATTTGTAATATGTTTATGCTGTATACTGTATGTCATAAAGAAAACTGTAAAGAGCTTGATGAAGGAAACCATTCCTTCAGAAGGTTTCATGCAGGAAAAAAGTTGGGAATCTCTCTTTCAAGATATCGATGATATAATGCCTAGATCAAAGATGTCGTTCCTTTAATATTTGCAAACAAGATTTCTTTACATCGTTTTGTGTTGTTCAGTGTTTGATTCCCTGTATGAATCTAATGATATAAAAGTGGCTTGCTTTCAAATTACATTCAGTAATAAACTCCTTTCAGTCGAGGCTGTCGTTACGTCCATTGTTCATGCGAAAATGACTAATACAAGTCTCTTTGCAAAATTTTCACGTGCAATTTGAATGACAGGAACTACATTTACAAAGGAAAGCTCTCTGTTTTGATTTGTCTGAAGATAAAGTTTATTGGTAAATTTTAAATAAATAATTTGCATTATTCCACACTTATTTGAACATTAATTAGTTAAAATATTATCAGAACTTATGCGTACACTTCTTTCATATTATGTTTAATTAAACCGTTAATTAGTTATAATATTATTGATATAATATTATGCATACACTACTTTTAGTATGGTGTTAAAATAAAAATAAAATTTTCTTGGTCGTATTTAATAAGAGGATTTTTATACATTATTATTATCCCAGTAATAACAATCTCCTTACCTAAAATCAAAAACAGAAGCAAGCTTTCCTGTGCAACACTCTTAATCGAAAAGCAAAAAAGATCTCCTCTTGTTTCATCTTCACATTATATTGTCAAAGACATATATAACTAAGCTGGTGATGTTAATAAATTTTGTCTCTATTTCGCTAAGGGCAGCTTAATCGAATTTCTTAATTCCTTACGCTTTTCAGCATTTGCACTTTCACCAAACAACTCTAGTATCCCGGAAATTTCTCAGGGCTCGATGAAAGGTTTCTAATGAAGCGAAATTGAGCTCTCTTCTTGAGCACACGTTAAGAGGTGACATTTCATTTCTAGAGTGTGAACACGCGATTATAAAATCCGAAGAATAACTTTCGAAGATTAGGTTATTTCGTTAATTCTCACGAAATACTTTAAGACATTAAATCTGAGAACTAGTATATTTCATTCTGCCACTTTTATATGTATCATATTGTGAGATATATAGAAATTTGAATTTGAAACCTACCGTAACATTATTTTCTTTTTTCCTAAGTAATGAAGTCTTTACATATAGAAGGCGAATGAACTTTTCAGACTTTTAAATTACACTTAATTTAAAAATTTTAAGTTTTAAACATTAATTATTAAGAAGTTGTTCATCAAAATAAATGTATTACAGGTTTTAACATTTTAAGAAATTGTTTTCCGATTAACTTAACCAAAACGAACATACAGTTAAAGATTATCAGGTTATAACCATTTATAATTTAATATTTCTAACTTTTATATTTACGTTACCTTATTACAATAATTGGAACAATTAAAACGGTTTTTAAGAAAAGCATAAACAGTAATAACATTTACTAAAAGGCTTTAAGTTTACATGTAAGGGAAAATAGGAAACCGAAAGGCAAAAGTGGAATATGTCACTACAGCAGAATTTTCAGCCCGAATTGGGACAAACTCTTATAACAGCTTAAAATGTATCAGTTCTTTGAAACTATAACTGCATAATATTGTCTAATCCAATAGTTAATCAATTCGAATTATAATATTACCAGCATATATATAGTCTTCTATGACATAATACTTAATTACATACCTCATTTCTACCTATTTTTTCATTTATGAATAACTTTATGTTTCCAGATAAGCATTTAATATTCACTTTAGTTTCATTCTGGAATTCCATGTTGTCATTTCTATAGTTCTGCTATTTTTTTTCTCTTCTTACCGTTTTGTTCCATTGTCTATTTGTGACTTTTTCCATCTTTCATAATGGATTTGTTGAACATTTATTGTTTGACATGGGTTCAAACCTCAGGGACAACGCATGTAACGTGGAAGTTTCCCTGTGTGCAAAGTAAACACCAACCAGTATCTCTTGCAAAATTTTCCACTAACACCTTCTTTGTCTCATGCCGATAGCATTCGCATGCCTTTCAATAATTCAAATAACTGCAATGTGTGAAATGTGCATTGTCTGCAATTATACTTGTCAATTTTTAAAGAAATCTTAAGGTAAAAATATATAAATATCAAATCGTACACGACTGCGGGAATTATCATGCAGTTAATTCTCCCAGCGCCAAAGCTTTTTTATCGTCTCATGAACTGCTGAAAATTAAGGAAAAAGCAAGCTTAAATTAGAATAGGTTTTTAAAGAAAACTCTGCTGATTTTGCTAGTCAAACTGACATAAATCGCTTTTGCTTAGGAGCTAAAAAATTCTGCTAAAACACGAAACACTGTGATCTTACAACATTTGTTATTCAGATTCATAATTACTTAATCAACTCTTGGATTTCATAATATTCCATTCATCAGTGTAGTAAAAGGATCATTAAGGGATCGGGAAAAGTCAATAAAGTATTTTAATTACTATGTTAATTTGTACGAAATGCCAGCAGATCTTATGAGCGGGTATGAAAGGTCATTTCATTAAAAGATTTAAAAGAATACGAAAATTCTTCTGAAGACCTTTTTGAAAGTGAAAATTATTTCTGATCATCACTGATAGTAATATTTTCGAAGGTCAACACTTCAGTGGAAGAACAGATTAGCCTTCAGCCATTAATGAAATGTGTAGGTGTTTCATAACACCAAGATTGTTATTAGAAGTAACACTAAAGCAATACAAAACATTTACATAACTTTTGAAAATATTTAAATATATAGTATTTAAGAGTTGAAAAAAAAGCTGCTTTCTCAAATACTCTAAAAAAGAAATTTAAAATTTCTATACATTGACTATTACCCTAACTGATAACGACATTCTTCTTATTTCTTTAGACCCAGAATAAAGCCTTTATCACAAAATATCCAAGAAGATTTTGTCTAGCGCTAACGAAGGTCGTCGCCCATTCTCATCAATAGTTGTGAAGACGCAATGGGAATGAAAGACAAAAAGTCTCTTGGCTTCGGCAGAAATCTGTAGCGACCCATATTTGATGCCAGATTGAAAAAGACACATCCGTAAGAGCCCGTTATGGAGCCTGCACGACTATAAGCGTAAGACTATAAACAATTAGAGAACCTTAAATTAATGGGATTACGAACCATTGCAAATTATTGAATGAAAGAGGCGCATTACGTATGATTATACATTGTACGATACTGCAATAGAACTATAATGAAAGAGTTGGTGAAAATAACGTATTAGAAACTTTGTTTGAAAGGTATCAAAGCTGTACAGAGACACTTTGTTTTTGATGTTAAGTTAAATCGAATAAAACATTAGATTAGAGTTTAAATTACGATGTATCTGAAGTCCAGTATGTCAAATAAATCAAGCAATTAGATGTCGCGATAGGAGATAGAAGTCATCTGTGTATAATAGATACATGAAGCAGCTAGAGAGTTGAAAGAAGTAAGTGTGGTAAAATAAATTTCTATATAAATGTGAATATGATAATATATCACGCTAAGTCTGTGAAGCATTGTTTAAAATCCATATTAAAGTAACTTTCTATAAAGAAAAGCTGAAAGAAAGTATTGAGCATCAAAGAAATAATTATTCTTTAATGTGCAGAGATTTAGGAGCTTTGTAAACACTCTGATTATATTCAGTTTGAAATTTTCTTTTAAAATTAGTAAGACTTTTTTTTCGGAATCATTTAAATTCTCGTGGGATAGACTGTAGTTTTCATCTCAAATAACCTACTTACCTTATTATTTGCCTAAACTATCATTTCTTCTTTCGTTAACTGTCACCGGGACGCAAATTAGTTAATGCATGTAAGCGCAGAGTTGTCTAATTTCAAACAGAGCATTCGGAAGACCTGCTGATGTGTTTCTTCGTTATTCCTCTTTACTACTGATTTGATTTATTGAATTTACTATCGTTGGCCAGATTTGCTTCGTAAATATTTATTGCTGATTCAAAGCTTATCTAGGCGCGTGACATTGATAGTTTATATAACCGTCAAACTGATGTGTTAATAAACAGGTTCATTTAAATCTTCATCCGAGGTTCTGTTTACTGTTCTTTAGAAAGTAACAGGAACGGTAAGTCCTTTGTTCGTCTGTACTAAATAAACAGTTGGCACTTACAGTAGCGTAGAACTATACGTATTTAACTTCTATGCAACCACACGCATCTATAGATAATGATAACTACAGATAATGAAAAATATCAAGAAAGTGTCTGCACTCTTGCTTCAGTGCGGTAACAGATTACTATAGATAATGAAAAATATCAAGAAGGTATCTGTAGTTTAAAGGAATCACGAAATAAGTTGCATAAAATATAAATTGCGTGGAGAAAACTTATCGACTAGTATCTACATAGAAATAGCGATATGTCATGGATATGCACACATATAATACATTTTAGTAATAAACATAATACACGGAAAACGAATTTCCAATTTCCTATTTCAGAAACACCACCTTGTCTTGAAAATATACTTAAAGTTAAAACAACTTGTTCAGAATTTAGAGAAGATTAGAATTCAAATGACATTCCTGTTAAATTAGACCAACAAACTGCTGCAAGCCATGAATAAATTCTGCTGTTGAAAATTCAAGTCACGCTTCTCGTGTTAACAAAGTTTCCCAGAATCTGCTGCACCAAAATCTCAAATCTTAACAGTGTTTCTTCTTTGAATAAAATGAAAAAACTATATAATATTATCTTTATTGGAACCTAAAACAAAACACGAGGCTTTAAAATGAAGTTACGCAAACCTTGATTGAAGAAATAAAAAAAACAGGTCTCCG
Organism: Stegodyphus mimosarum; assembly: GCA_000611955.2. Taxonomy (NCBI): domain Eukaryota; kingdom Metazoa; phylum Arthropoda; class Arachnida; order Araneae; family Eresidae; genus Stegodyphus; species Stegodyphus mimosarum. Next base: position 38,280 of record KK117397.1, read on the forward strand.
TTGGTAAAGAATAAATATCATTTCTGAAAATAAATAATAAGTATATTTTACTGCTTCATGAAAGAATTATTTCTTTAAATAATTTTAGCTGGCATAAAGAAGGTGAAAAAGAGCAGTGCATCAAAGAAAAGAAGATACTTTAAACTAAAAGCATATTTCATTCTTAAAATTTTCAAAACAGTTTAATAAGACATTTTTAAGGCGGGAGCTGATATGTGGACGGGATATTTAATTAAACTAATTGCTGTTTTTAGCTTGAAGTAAAAATTTGTTTCCGAAAATATTGCCCATATTTTCTTTAATATTTTTTTTCACGCAGAAGTTTACTTTTCATTTTATGAGAAAGCTAATTGCTATTCAATTTATTTAAATTGCAGTGAGTCAATCCATAAATGGGAAATTCTAATCCAAGCATTAATTTTTATTTTTGAAGGAATGTTACTAATTTTATGGTTTTTGTGTGCATTGAATTGCATGTGCTACATGTCGAAAATGGCAAGCCATTAAATCAAGTAATCTTCGTGACATTCAGTTATCTATTCATTTCTTTAAACGTTTCTAGATTCAGGACATTTTCATTGCCTTTATAATTTCTGAGTAAAATAAAGTGAACGTATCTCTATTATTAATAATATATTTTTCCAAGATACTTTTATCTTGGACGTCGGTAACAGTACAACCTATAGCAGTAACACTGGAAGTTCAACCTACTATCACGTAATTAAAAAACCTTAATTTAACTTCAGATTCTAAAGTTGCTATAATTTTAACTTAATGTTTCTCGAATCATGTAAAGCAAGATCATTATTGCTACTATTTATTTTGTGTAGTGAATATATTTAGGTGTTATAGCCTGGATCTGCAGTAAAAGAGTTATTTAATTAAATTAAAATATCAAGAGAACAAACACCTTCCGTAAGCTTAATTATATTCGAATACATACCAAGCATTCTTTCGAAGTAAAAGCGTCAATTGAACGCAAACATAAGTAAGCCAAATAAAAATTTAAGAAATGCTAATTTTGGCATCTATTCACATGTGCAGCTTTCCTGTAAAATGTTTCATAAATCGAAATGGTGTAAAGTATATATATGTAGATGTCATGTTTTAATGCGTAGATGAAGGAATCTGACACTTTTATCAGCTTGATGCTGTAGACAGGGTTGAGTGGAAACATGATGATTCATTTAACGCAACTGAGCGCTTGAAGTATCACAATATTTATTTTTACGCATATCGAATCATCTTTTTGGAGAAAAGATATTTTTTAATCATAGTGGAATACAATAATTTCCATGTACACGGGTTTTAAAGTACGACGTCATCTTAGATGAGTAAGCATAGTAGCAAAGCGTCTTGCCAGGAGGGAAGCGTGATCAAAAAGGGTCGCAGCAATTCAAAGGAAGAGGGTAGGAAGTCAAACAGTTTCAGCCCCAGTTAAAAAAGTTTTGGTTTACAGTTATTTTGATTGGACAAGAGGTATCTACATCAAGCGTTACGTAACATGGAAAGATCTCGAATTTCGGAGAAGACATGAATTTAGGGAGATAACACCAAATTTAGAATAGTCAATTTTAAGGTTGCCAATTATTTCTTAACATAGCCATCGTATTTTATTATATCTTACACATATATATATATATATATGTGTGTGTGTATGTGTGTGTGTGTGTGTGAGCGATAAGGATTTATTTTACTGTAAATAACTTAAAACTAGAACAGCTCGATTGGGAAATAAACCAATTCGCTTTTTAGTCATAGTAGAGAAAATCTACGGCTTAGATCTGATTGGAGCAAAAATCATAACTGAATTGATGATTAAAACATCCTTTTTATGTTGAACAGGAACAATTATTCAGAAATACATTTTATCTTAAATTGGTGTATTAGGGGTGCTGAACGGGCCCCGCAGTTTCTGTTTACGCAATTTACATTTTCGATAATAGTAAAAAAAGGCTATCAGATAGACATGCCTTTGGCAGAGGAAACGCAAAATAGAGATGCGCAATAACTGCAGTACTACTTATAAGCTAGAAAAGTCATTGTTTCAATAATAAGCAGCGATTGCACATAAATTTCCCATTGCAGTTACTTACGCGAACGCATGATGTAACATAGTAGGAAATGGAGTCTCGAAAGGGGATGTATGCAGCTGAATTTAAGAAGAACCGTTCAAATTAAATTTAATTCAGTAACAATTTTTTTCAGATTTTGATATTATATATATATATATATATATGTATATAATATTAAAATTATATATTAAAATATACGATATTAAAATAGCTAGACCTTGAAATAAAGGAACCATGAATGAAGAACACAACAAACATGAATTTGCATGTTGGGATATTCAAGTAATTAGTATTTCAGTAGTTCGCATGACAGGAAAAAAAAGACTTTTAGAAGCAGATTAGACTGAAATTCCTATTCTTCACTTAGGAATCACATTTACTCGCTGTTTTCTGTTTGAGTGTTATGGCTCCTAAAAGAAGAAGTAATCATACACACCAACACGTCTCACAACTGGGTCGGAAAAAAATCCCAGCCTACCGGGGCTGCAGTTTATCGTATTGCACAACTGCTCCCTGCGTTGGCTAAGACCCAATGTTTCTTGTAAGAATTTACAGTTGATGAGTCCAGGTTAGAAGAACAAACGTACATATATACAAGACATACGGCATCCCATCAGCCGTCACTCAATACGAAAGACGACAGATATCTGTTCTGAAACGCTGTTAGGGAAAATGCAGACTCATCATGTACCCCAGATCAGGAAATTTGGTGTTTTGAACAAAATCAAGTATTTGCTTATACACTGTATCGATGCCTGCAAAGTAATACATTGTGAGCATAAATGGTGAGCATTGTGTTAGAAAGCACCAGAAGAATTCTGGTATAGAACTGAACCCGCACGAACTATCATGTCCGCAAGCGCAAACCAAAGCCTGTTCGACTCCAAGCTCAGCTGAAACTAATTTTTGCACGTTCTGTCCCTCGAAACAACGTAAGATTTTAACCATTTCATCCTTCCAATGTAATGTACATGTTGAAAATTAATTATAGTTTTGGTAATTGCCTTTCTCCATGGAGCAGCAATTTTAATGGCCAGCATTGATTGGTTTCAAAGATATAACAAGTATTCTTCCGAAAAAAGAACTTCACTTGAATGCAGACATAAATAATGGCAGCAAAACTTTAAACAATACTAGGCTTCTTTGTCTATCCACATGTACATTTAATTCCTGTTTCTGTAAAATGATTATAAATTGAACACATATATAAGATAAAAATATGACAGCAAACTTCTAATTTTAATTGGCAACAGTCCTCTTATATTCTTCATTTTAATTTGAGTATTTTTCATGCCTGTTCTAAAAATAGTAGCTGCTTATAATATATAAATTAATAGAATGTCACTTCAAAATTAATCCGTTTCATGCCATTTTAAGTACCATCCGGCATCAATGCATATATTTTTGTCCAGTTCCTAAACAAAATATCTATTCATAACCGAAACATTCAACATTCTTCCATGCTTTTACTGAAAGTGATTCTACTGTTACTTGCTGCATTCTAGAATACTGTCTCTTATAGATACTATCTCACTCTCTCTATCACCGATTGTGTGTCTTAAGATATAGATCTCAAAGAATGTTGAGAAGAATGGATGCAGATAGCGCTCATGATGATGTATGAATTAGATTAGGCATTTAACAAATTGTGTTACCCTGTAATATAGTTGTTAGATATATACCAACGTCTGGCTGTAAGTGTCATCATGCTATCTAAACAATAAACTAACTCCAGTCCATCACAGCTACCTCTCTAATTATTCTATCACACACATATATATTTTAACATTAATTTCCGGGTTAAAATTTTAAGATTTTTTTCTAGACTCAAATTGAACTGCTAGATTATTTCACTTAGTACGTGAAACCTAAACATTAAGGTATTAGCAAAACATGAAATCATGAAACCTAAATATAACATATAGCAAAATCAGGAATTGCATATCAATATATATATATGTAATCAAAACAATGGAATCATTGCATATGTTAATCCAATGAAAATCAATAAGACAGTTATACGTATTAGAAATCTGAAAATTATATTTGGTGACAAAGATGCATTTTTGTCGGGTAATTGTAATATTTGTAAATTGTAAATTTGCAAATTGTAAATATTCTGGTGCAATAGAGACACAAAAAGAATCGTTTGGTAACATCTGATAGTGATCTTAGTTTATCATATACACTCACGTTTGTGAAAATAGCAACACCAAGAAGGAATCGTCATAATTGAATGCAATTTAATACACAGTTGAGTGGTAGTGGTACAAATAAATGATTAAATGTTCAAAGCAAACAAACAAGAACAAGAGATCAGAATCAGTATTTTGTGTGGCCACTACGCGCCGCAATAAGTGCTGCTACACGACGTGGCATGGAGTCAAACAAAGTTTGAATGTCTGACTGAGGAAGAGCATTCCATATCGTTTGTACGCGTACCCAAAGTTCGTCTGCAGACGCAACAGGACGAGGATCACGAGCAAGACGCCGACCAATGACATCCCACACATGTTCAATTGGCGACATATCCGGGGAACACGCAGGCCAAGGAAGAAGCTGTACCTGCTGCGCTGCAAAGAAGGATTTAACAATCCGAGCAGTATGAGGGCGGGCATTGTCCTGTTGAAATACAGCGCCTGGCAAGCTTTGAAGGAAGGGAACAGCTTCGGGCTGTAGAACTTCACGGATATACCGGTTGCTGTTCAGATTGCCCACAATTCGTAGCAATTGAGATCGTCTATGATATGCTATGGCGCCCCAGACCATAACTCCGGGTGTTCGTCCACTGTGGCGTTCGATAATGCACTCCGGAAGGTGGCGTTCACCGGCATAGCGTCTGACACGAATGCGGCCATCATGGTACCACAAATTAAAGCGGGATTCGTCAGAAAACACGACATGCTGCCAATCAGCACGCCAGTCTCTATGCTGATTGGCCCATTGTAGCCGCAGGCGGCGATGGTCGTGCGTTAGGGGGATCCTGTATAAAGGAGTCCGTGCGCGCAGTCCACACTGCAGCAGACGTCTACGAATTGATGAAGCACACAATGAAACACCTGTAGCTATTGACCACAGTGCTGCCAATTGTCTAGAGGAAGCTGTACGGTCCGTCCGCGCCATGCGGACCAGGTGTCTATCATCGCGAGCTGACGTCACATTTCGGGGTCCACTCCCGGATTTCCGAGTTGTCCGACACTCGTCCGTCCACTGCTTCCAAACGCGCATCACTGTGCTGCTGTTACGCTGCACACGAGAGGCTACTGCACGATACGACAATCCAGCTTCACGAAGGCCGATGATTCTCCCTCGTTCAAACTCTGTAAGTTGTTCAAATCTCGCTCTCTTTCGTCGACGAGGCATAAGTACAGATTGAGTTAACGTTTACCACTAGCAGATAACCACCGATAACCATACACGCCTCGCTACAGCCGTCTATTTATTCGGATCCATCAGCCGTTCAGAGGGCGCTGCTCAGCATACGCATGCGCTACGGATTTGCAATTCTAATCATTTGCATATCATGCGCTACTTTGCATTTCCTGAAAATTTCAGCTCACTCGCGTAAGTCCTTCATGGTGTTGCAATTTTCACAAACGTGAGTGTATGAATGCTTAGTCGTAAGCACTTCGCATTTTCTATCATATAATTAACTGTAAGCATTCAGAATGTCTTGAAGATCTTTCATAAGCTAAAGGCTACATTAAATCTCTTTCCAAATTACACTGAATCTCACACATTTTCTTTCCTGCTTTGAAGGGAAACTCGCATAAATTTTTTTTCGATTAAGGTGTATCGACTGTATGGTGTTATATGTCCATTGTAAAAAAAATCTGATGTGTACAAAACATGACTTCCTTGTACAGAATATTAAATTATACACATTGCTTCCTGCATTTCATTTAAACTTATTAAATTGAATTAAATCTACTTCGTCGATAGCATAAACCGCAACAGAATAAATGCTCTTAAAATTCACTATTTTTATTTACCATAACGACACTCTGGCGCTAAGTTCACTTAATAGCGTTACACCTCATTCGTTTTATAACTCAGAATGCACAAAAAGTATATCCTCAGAAGAATTATCAAATCGTTGCCACATGTTCTATTCAAATACTATAATAAATCTAAAATACCGTACACAAGAAATTAAGCAAATAAAAAAAGAATTTTTCACAGACGATCCACCGCCGCTTACTAATGCGCATACGCTACTCGTAAACATTCTCTTCTGTCCGAGACAGTCTGGCGACAGTATTTGCTGCTAATACGAAACACGTATTTCCTCGACTTTCATTAGTAATATATTTCTCATTTAATTAACCCAGTTCTCAATTCACGGCAAGGCACAAATACATGAACACAGAGAATATTTTCATTAAAAATTGAAAGACATAGAAAAAACATAAAACATCAAGTACAGTTAAAACAATTAAAAAATCTTTACAATTAAAATTACAGTTTCTAAGGAAAAACAAGCAAACGGCAGGCAAGCAAGAAGGCAGACTTTTTGGTACACAAAACTAAAAGTTTCCTTTCGGTCCCACTCGGCAAAAAGGCAGCGAAAGTGCAGAAAGAATGAATTTACTATTGTATTAAGTTTCAAATGTAAACAAATATGGTTGTTATGGTAAAAAAAATTAGGCTTAACCGCACTTAAATAACTTTTAAATTGTTAATAATTCTACAAATATTGCATGCAGATTAACTAAAGACATAAAATCTTTAACTCGAAGATAAAAGCAACACATAATTCAATAATTTTTAAAGTAAAAAATGCACAATTTAACAACATATAAGAGAAAAACAACTGAGCTCACTGAGACGAGTAACAGAGTGGGTATATATATATATATAT
>KK117397.1:54811-101226 GCA_000611955.2 Stegodyphus mimosarum
GATAAGGCCCCCGCACATGTTTCTAACACTGTACAAGCCTTCTTCAAGGGAAAACAGGTTTCGCTTCTTCCACGATCTAATTATTCCCGGAATATGTCACTTATTCAACATGTCTAGGATTTCAACGGTCGGTGACTCCCTCGTACAGCTGGAGGGACACACACTATGACTGGACTTTGGTGTCAAGCAGAAGCTATATTGAATACTATTTGCCAGGATTACACTCAGAACCTGTATGATTTAATACGATGACGTGTAAAGGCTCTCATCACTCAGCGTGGCGGACACACAAAGTAATGATTTCCGACTTCCGTTTTTTTTTCGTTTTTATTTCTACGACTATCAGTAATATGTGAAAAAATTTCATTTCTTCTCGAGAGTTCCTTCACGATCTATTTTTCACAAACATTGGTGTATCAAACCAATCACATACAAAACAAGAATTTTTCTCACTTTACCTAAGTAATACGCCCATTAAAGCATTCTGAATTGTTAAAGATCCAAAGCTGGGTCCTCTCGTTTCCTTTTCTTTACGAAATTAGGCTATCATTTCTGTAGAAATAGCTTTACATCAAACAACGGTAAAATAATGGTATGATACTGGACAGGTTTTCTAGAAAATGTGCTCTCAAATCTAAACGGGCCACAAATAGACGTGCTTATTGCACGAGTCATTTCCTATGTAATTCAAAGTGTCGCAAGTCACTAGAGTACAATATTTAAGCACGCATAACGTTATTATGCTTTTCACAAATTCATTTCCTTAGTAGCAGCAATACTGTTAATCCATTTAATTTATTCTGTGCATTCTGCATTATTCATTGATTCACTCTGTCAATTATTCTGTTGATTGATTGATTCTGTAGATATCAAAAATTATTCTCTTGATTGATTGATTCTTTAGATATCGAAAATTAAATAAATGGTAAAGCTTTAAAAATGTCAGTATTTTTTATTTACATTCTGCTTCTGATTATTAACCCGAATTAATCAGTAAATAAATGTTGGTAATTCGGAAATTTCTGCTATTCTTAATGATAAATTTAAGTGAAGCAGTACACAAAGTATAAGAAAATTTCATTGAATCATATAAGATGTGCTATGTTATTTGCTTTTTGTCATCCCCCCGGGAGTTTGAATGCTTAGAAACAAAAAGTCGCAAAGTTAACTCTTAAAAAAACTATGGAACTGCTGTTTGACAGTCTCAAAAGAAGTGAGCTGCAGGCCGTTCAGATAATTTTGAAAGTTGAAATTCCGAGAGGCAGGTTCTAATGAATATAGCCAGTTCAACACAAAACATCCCAAACATACAACCATCCACAATAGTGTTTGTCTGTGTACATTCATCGAAGTGTTGAGCCGAACATTGCTATGATGGGACATACCTCGAGGGCTCTCTATTTCTGTGGGCATTGCTCCGATTTTACTTTTGAAACGACTGTTTGGAAACAGTATGTTTTCAAATGTATTGTGTGATTGGGTGCCAAACAATAAGTAACATAAAATTTCTTTATAGTTCCCCCATACAAGGCATTACGTTTTGGGTATGCAGCGCCTTTCTCTATGCTACAGAAGGAGGCTCATTTGGCTTATTCCATGAAGGTTTTCTTCTAACATTATTGCACAGTATCCACTTCTGATTTCTATTAATGAGCCATTTCAAAAAAGAAGCTTCTTTATTTCTTTTTGGTAGAGATACACATGCCGAAACTCGAGTAAACATATTTCACTGTCTTAAATTACAGAGTACTCATACATCATGGCGGCTTACATACCCAATCTTCTTCAAGGTTTATGTAATGTACTTTCTGGAATATTTAATCAGTCTGTATAATGCGGATTTCCAAAAATGCCTTCTTTTATTTCGTCGTTCTCATAGGAGGAGGGTCGTTTAGAGAAAGTATCATTTTCAAGGTTGAAATTTTCTCCCTTAAAGTTTTCAAACCACATTCAAGTTATCACTAAAACAGCATTTTATCCGTACATGACACAGATTTTACGAGGAGTCGGATTAATGTTTTTATTTTAAGCAAAAAACATAAAAGAAAACGAAAATCAACTTTTGGATTATCCATTCTTAGCCAGGCATTAAAAAAATACTCCAGAACAAATGCTGGCCGAAATTAACATCTACTTAATCAAGATCCCTCCTTATCAGCAGTAACAAAATAATAAGAAGAAAATGAGCTTCGGTTTGAAACACCGCAGCACTTTCCAGATGGCCCATTTTGTTTTCAAAATTTTCAATATATTTTATTTCAACCCATTGATTATTGAAAGAAATAACTTAGTTTTATGGCACAAACAGTAGTATCTAATATTACTGAGGTATTTATCTAAGTATTAATCGTATTATGCATCGTGCATCGTTGCTGTTTTTCAACCAAAAACGTTTTCTAGATTTAACAAGTACTTAGGAGGTAATGCGCAGAATGCCTAGATAATTTGCAAATTAACCACGTAATATGAGAAAGGAAATAACTTTGTTCGTATTATAACGAATCGACTTAATTAATCTGCAGGTCACCTAGATAATCTGCATGTTATAAGTTTTTCACTCCTTCTTTATACGAAGTAAAAAAAAGAAGTACTGTAATCGCGAAACATTTTGAGTATCATATTTTAAGGAAAATATTTTGACCGCTATCGAATGCAATTTAACAAGATTTTTGTGTGACATTCGTACGTAAGAACAGAATAAAGAACTCTTTTTCCCCCCAAACAAAATTATGAAACTGAAAGAGATTTTTTAGTGGCGTCTGTGCGTACGTACGTACGTATGTATGTATGAATATATCTCACATAACTCAAAAGCGAATAACCTCGGAACGCTGAAATTTTGTGTGTGGGACTGTTACAACATGTAGATGTGCAACTCCCTTTTTGGTTGCAATCCGCCGCCCCAAAAGTATCTAAATATATATAACTCTGTTACTCGGCTGAGTGAGCTCAGTTTCTTTATTCTTATAAGTTTGTAAATTATGCACTTTTTGCCTTAAAAATGATTGAATTGTGTTGTTTTTATCTTCCGGTTAAGGCTTTTATGCCTTTAGTTAACCTGTATGTTATAGTTGTAGAATTATCAACATCTTTAAATTTTTAATGAAGTTGTTTAAGAGCGGCTTAGCCTATTTGTTTTACCATAGCAGCCATATTTGTTTACATTTGAAACTTAGCAGAATAGTGAATTTGTTGCCAATCTAGAAAAACTAAGCTTCGCGATAACAAAGTAACGTCTTCTTCTATTATTGCGAATTAAGTTATGCTTAATCCATTCTGGAATTCTCATATAAGTTATTAAATTATTCAATATATTGGCTCAGCAAAGCGTTTACAACAAATGTACTCAGTTTCTACGCCTTCAGTGTCTTTTTATCGAGTCAGACCAAAAATAAACTTCCAGCTGTGGGCATCGAAAAATCTGGCTCTTTGCCCGCTGGTCGAATTGCTTGTTTTTGCGTAGAAACTGTAATTTTAATTGTAAAAATTGCGTTTTTAATTTCTTATCTGTATCTGGTGTTTTATTTTTCTATATCTTTAAAATTTAATGAAGGTATTTTGTGTTTTTACTATTTTTGCCTTGCTGCGAAATGAGAACTGAATTAATTCAATGAGAAATAATCTCTAATGAAACTCGAGGAGATCATATTAGCAGAAAATACAGTCGCCAGTCTGTTTCGGATTGAGGAGAATGTTTACGAGTAGCGCATGCACATTAAGAAAGCAACTCTGAATCGTCTGTGAAAAACTGTTTATTATTAGTCCAAAGGAGCTTTGTCCCTGAAAGATTCTTTGCGTTTTCCCATTTTACGCTGGAAACATTAAAAGTACGAATCACTTTTCAAGTTGTTGCCACCAACGGTTTAAAACCGAGCAATGGCAACACTGTACTGAAAAAAAAAATTAATCTCCAGCCCGCGGAACTGTGTATCGAAAATTCTAAAGATAGACTCATTTTAAAATTATTTTGCGATATTGCTATGAACTGAGTTTTCCGGTTTAAGTGCGATGAACATGATATTTAATAAATAAAGGTAAAACACAAAATGTTAAAAATCACACTTTTGGACGTAATTTAAAATCTGAAATCTTTCAGATTTTAATTTTTGTTAGTCCAAAGGGGCTTTGTCCCTAAAGGACTATTGATTTCGTTTTGCGATTTTGCGTTGAATCACTATAAACGGCTGTATCACTTTTCAAATTGTTGCCACTGAAAGTTATCGCCCTGTATTATATTTAAAGAAATTAAATAATGAAGAATCTGCATAAATGTATGTATATTTCTTCAAATGTGATAAAACAACGGTACCTACAGCCATCCAATTTTGAATAACGTACGTTTCCACCCCAATATGCCCATCTGGGGGCCCGAATTTGGAATTTGTTTTATTATCTATTTCATATTTTATAAAACTGAAGCGTATTTCTGATGAACATACTCAACGATTTTAAAGCGAGCAATAGCAAAGCTCTACGGGAATCTCCAGCGCGTGGAATTGTGTATCAGGAACTCTAAAGATATGCTCATTTTAAATTATTGCTGTTGAACTAAATTTTATTGTATAAGTGCGAAGAACATGATATTTACTAAATAAATGTAACACACGAAACGTTAAAGAAACGTCGCTTTGGACGCAATTTAAAATCTGAAATGTTTCAGATTTTTTTTATTTGTTTAATTTCTGTTATACATCATGTTAGATTTATTATAGTATTTGAACAGAATATGTGACCACGATTAGATAATTCTTCCGATGCTGATTCTTCAGATTCCTTTTTTTCCATTCCGGGTTATAAAGTGAATGAGACGTAGCGCTGCTCAGTGAAGCTAGCGCCAGAGTATCGCTATGATAAATAAATAGAGTGAATTGTAAAAAGCGCATTTATTCTGTTGTGATTTATGCTCTATCGACGAAGTATGTTTAATTCTATTCAATGCTTTTAAATAAAAGCAAGAAAAATGCGTATAATTTAATATTCCGCTCAAGGAAGTCATGTGGTGTACGCATCAGTTTTTTAGACTGAATTTTGTTTTAAAGTTCCTGTATATCTTATACCGTAATTTATAAATGGTTAAAACTAGTGAATGTTTCAACTAAATGTTTGGTAACTACAGAGTTGATTTTTAGTTTATTGTGCTCGCTTTGAAATTAATTTTTGTTTCGATGTATACGAAATATAAAATTAAATTAATATATATACAAAATAAATTAGCATCTTATCGATTTTTAATATACCTAGTGCCAATTTTCCAGTAATTGAAGTTAGATTATTAATTGTTTTTACTTTTGGGTCTGCACGTCACCTCGATGTCCCAAATACAGCTTCACTGCCAAAACTTTGAATACTTCTGTTCTACCCTGATTTAACCAGAGGTGGGTGCGACATTCAAAGGGCTATCAAGACTTTTGTAAGCCTTTTTATGTCATTTATTGTCGTCAGATGGTTTCGAAATTAGTAAAGCAGTAAAGATATGAAAGTATATTTTTAGCAAAAAACTGGAAAATTTTTAACTAATCAATGACTTCATTCCCTCGGGTAAAGAATCCTCTTAACTCTTCAGGTTAATTTGGATATTTTCGCTTTCTATTCTAAGAATAGTAATTCCTTGTAACAAACTTTCCCGGACTGCTCATTTCCTGATTATTAAATATCATATGACTTTTACATAACGCTGATGATGTAAATGGCTTTTCGAGCTAAATCTCAAAAGGTCAATGCTAATTTTAGAGCTGCATTATTATGCCATTCAAAATGATATCGAAATCTACATCATTCTAGCTCACTCTGGACTAAGATTCTGTCCGGAACACAATACACTACTCTTCTGCTTCTCGCACTAATTAGATTGCTGCTGCGTTTTATCGCAACGATTTAAAAAAGATGAAAGTTTCAGAACAGTCTCGATTACTGTGGCAAGTTATATGTGGTCGCGAATGTTAAATTAAATTAAGACTGAATAGTTAGATTTGTCACGATTTCGTTTTTAATTTCTTCGTCCCTAATGTATACTGATATGGTTAAGTAAATTTTGTTTCTGCAAAGGTAACGGGTTAAAAGACAGAAGGAAAAATTAAGAATTAAGTCGACGAAACGTGATAATAGTGCCCGAATTATAAGATGGACATTTTAAAGAAATTTCGGATTAAATCAGCTATAGTTTGGGGGACAAACGGAAAATTAAACACACATCAGAAATTTTGGGCAAGCTTTCGTTAGCTAACACTGGTCATTCTACAAGAAAGGAGAAAAAATGCTGAATTCGTTAGGGCCCTTCATCAAAATCAAAAGTAATTTTTAGTAGCTGTGAGACAAATTCTGCCCCCTGATGTGCTAGATTCGATGTTAGAGGGTTTCAAAAGTCTTGTCCACAAAGTCTAGAAAAGCTCTTGTCCTTAAACGGCCCTCAAAATACCGGAAAGTAGTTATTGTGATGTGAAAACGGAAATAAACGAATAGATTCATTAAAAACGGTGGTACCCAATTCTTTGTTCTTTCGTAAATATCTAACATCTTAATGTATCAATAAAAATTCAGAAAACGCTCTTTTTCTCCACCATTTTTTTTTATTCTTTATTTTAACTTAGAACTGTAGCGAACATATTCTGTTGCATTCATATCTGTGTAAAATGTTCTTGAGCGTGTTTATTCGAGTGTGCAGAAATAATTTAGTTCACTGTACCCGCGTTAACTCCATTGAATGCATGAAGTCAGTTAAACTTTGTAATTTTAAAGTACCTCTAATTTTCTTCTTCAGAATTTAGGATAGTATCTCTTTTCCAGTGTTCTCGCAATATATCATATTATATTACTTTAGTAGCACCATAATAGTAATAGACTGCACTGAATAAGTTAAAAAAATCAATGTGTTGCATTTTCTCAGAGAAGGATAATTTTAAGGTTGCTTTAAAATATTAAATAATGTCAAAATGCTTTAAAATATAAATAATGTCACAACATTTTGATTTCTTTTTATCCAGGCTTATATTGTGATACTTCTTGCGCAAATGAAGCAAACTCCATTGATGGAACACAGCAAAAACTTTATTTAACACTTAAAATGACGGCATACAAACAGGAAGAGAAAACGAATTCTAAACTGTTTGAAAATAAATATAATTACATTCTTCGTGCGTATAAAACGTTGCCATTCAGATACATATTTTGATGGTTTTAGTAGTAAGTTTGTTTTCTGTAGTCTGTCTAGAACAGAAGTCAAGTTTTTAAGGTGCTCTTCCCAGTTTTCTGAGTAAACGGCAATGTCACCCAGGTGTGGTACAGCGAATCCTTCACAGCCAGCTAGGACTTTAGTCATAACTTTGCTAAAAACGCATGGGGCATTTATCAACCCGAAAGGAAAACGTAGAGGTCTGAAGCTTCCAAAACTAGTTACAAATGTAGCATATCTCTGTGCTCTTTCTGTTAATGGAATTTGCCAGTAGCCCCTAGATAAATCTAATAGGGTAATATATTTTGCTTTTGCTACACGTTTTTCAATATTAGGTAAAGGATTGTATTCAGTTTTAGTAATAGAGTTTACAATAATCAATACAAGGATGAGGATCCTTTGATGAAGATTCTATCAAAATCATGGGAGATGTATAGGCCGATTCTCACGGCTCTATAATTTTGATATCGAGCATTTTCTGAATTTCCTTTTTGAGAATTTCAATCTGTCGGGGTGACAGTCTGTATGGCTTTATTTGTATTATTTCGTTATTTAATAACTCAATATCGTGACAAACTAAGCTTTTCAGTCCAGGATTATCTGAAAAACAATCACAATATTTCCATAAAACCTTTCGTCAATCTTCTATTTGCTCGGGTTTCAACTTTTTCTCGAGCTCATTCTCTTCTACGATGTCCGAGAAATTTAATATATTTGGATTGGAAGGTAAATGAGGTATGTCCATTTCAAAGTACCCTTCCACTTCAGTTATCATATTAATCCTTTCTGGTGTTTTGTAATATGGTTTAAGCATGTTTGTGTAATATACTTGATTTGGCTTATTACGTTCCTTGAAACTTATAATAGGATTCGGAAATTTTCTGCTCTATTTTCCCAGGTCCTTTCCATTGTACCTCTAGTTTATTTTGATGATTTGTAGTTAAAACTGGAACTAAATCTCCTCTAGCATATTCTCTTTTCACTGCAATCCGATCGTACCACGTTTTCCTCCTTTGTTGAGCTTCTTTCATGTTTTCTACGGCAAGTTCTTGGCATTTCTTCATTCAATTAATAATTTCGAAAACGTAACTGACAACATTATTTCTTTCTTCAGTCGGTTCTAGCCACTGTTCATAAAGCAAAGTGACTGGCATTCGTAGGTTTTTCCCACGAACTAGTTCTGCTGGTGTAAAACCAGTGCTTTTTTGTGTGACTGTTCTGAGGGCAAAAAGAACTGATGGTAGATACTTCTCCCAATCAGAAGTAGCTCCTATACACACGACTCTTAATACCCCTTTCAGCGTTCTATGGAATAGTTCAACGGGATAAGTCTGCGGATGATACACAGAGCTTCTTACATGTTTAATGCCAAAATGCACCAAACATTCCACTGTCAAAGCACTGAAAAAAAAGTCTCCTGATCTATTTGGATCGCTTTTGGGAAACCCATACGACTGAAAATCTGTAAAAGCGTCATTCACAGATCTTGAAGGAATGTCTGTCACCTCAACAGCATCTGGATATTTGTATGGCATACACAGAGCTGTAATAATATATTTTTTCCAGTCTTTGAAATAGGTAGCGGACCAAAAGCATCGACATATATTTTAGTGAATATTCCGGAACTAACTTGTACTAACATCACTGGAGCCTTCGTTTTGTTATTTCCCTTCCCAGCGCGCTGACAAGCATCACAGGTTTTTACAAAATCTTCGGTTTCTTTGTAACACCTCGTCCAATAAAAATGTCTAACCAGCCTGCCTTTAGTCTTTTTGACACCCAAATGACCGGGAGTTCCTACGTGGCACATCTTTATAATTGACGGCTTGAGTTTTTCAGGTATAACTACAAGTTGTTTTTCAAAGCTCATTTTATCTATCGTTTTCTTAACTAAAAGATCTTTTCCTGTCAGATTATAGTTCTCATTTTTGCATGTACCTTTTTTAACTTCTTGGGTGATTTTAGATAGTTCCTTTCCACTATGCTGAAGTCGTACAACTTCTTTTGAGTCAATATTTACTAATTCCATGAGAGCTTCATCTTCCATATTTAAATTCGGTAATTTAACTTCTTCTTCAAGGACATCTCAGGATGCTTCATTTTCTTTCTTCATCGGTTCCAAGATCTCTTCATCGCGTTCAGCTATTTCTCTTTTCGTTTGAGATCTAGCAGGGACTGCATTAACTTGGTGAGGATGACTATCTGGTTCGTTTCTTTGTTCATTCAACAACTCAAAAGTTCAACTGCCTAATAAATATCTTCCTTTGTCGAGCTCATTTCTAATAATGGTAGCCTTGGTTATTACTCGCCCGAGATCGCAATTTAGTTCGACCTCAGCCAATGGTAAACATGTTGGATTCAAGTCTAATGGTTGTTGCACAGCATTTCCGGCGTGATGTATTTGCGACAAACTATATCAATACTATCACCTGAATCTCTTAATATAGGAATTTTATAGCCATTTTACGTAACCCATACTCATATAAGATAATATAAATTTATTCTCCGGTTTTGCACTAATTCTGTTAAGATTAGCAGGAGATTCAGTACTATTCTTAAGTTTTGGACATTAAAGTCTTAAATGTTGATAGAATCCGCATTGATAACATTGTGGAGTCGTTCGTTTTTCATATTTATCATCCGGACGTGGACTTCTAGGTTGTTGGAACCAGCTTTGCGAATTAAATCCTGATGACCATTTATTATCAGTTTTATTTTTATTATCTGAACTCACTTTACTTTGAACTTGTGAACTGTATCTTTCTTTCTGCGGTTCTACTACAGGCCTTTTTGGAAAATTTCCGCGGACGTTTTCATAGGCATCACATTTTTCAGCTAATTTCGTGGATGAAATAATCTCTACCCACTCGTCAAGGAAATGATCTCAAACTTCAGGAGGGACTCGACGTTTAAGTTGGTCAATCACCACCAAGTCTAAGCAGTAGCAAATATAGAATGATATCTCCTTTCTTGTCATCGAATTTCTGCATAAGGTTTTTGGCCGGACCTGCCCGTTAGTTGAGACTTTGTCTCTGCTTCCAGTTTTAATCTCTCTAAATCGTACTGTTCTTTCCTTCTCCGCTCTTCTGCTTCTTCCTGCCTCCTATGTTCTCCTCTTTCCTCCCTCTCTTTCCGTTCTTCTATTATTGTGTCTAAGACTCCTTTGACGAATAGTTCATCATAATTTGTGCTTTCATCAATTTTCTGTTTTACATCGATTATTTTCAAATCTGTAGACACATAAACTCCCAATTCAACCTCCAGATTTTGCAAATCTTCCTTGCGAGCTCTTCCTAAATAGAACATTAATTATGTTTTTAAAATTTATGAACACTCTGTTCTTTATGTATCCTCAAAGTAGCTCAGTTTATTTAATGCAATTAATTAATGCTCTCAGGAATTACGGAATTAAATGTACTCTCTTAAATACACAAACCTCAAAAATGAGATGTTTAAATTATATGAAATTCATACTCTCTGCCACATTTATTCCAACTAAAATAAAAATAACAACATAAAACAACGGATGCGCTATATATGTCTACTATTAAACAACTAAAATGAATATTAAATATGCTATCCAGTACGGTAGTAAAATAAGGCAACTGAATATTAACAGAAAGTAATAACCTCGTATCACTCATATTACATTCAGTGATGAACTAATAAAGCAATTCAATATTAATAGGAAGTAATAATCTGGTATTACTAATATTACGTTCAGTGATAAACTGATAAAATAAAGCAATTCAATGTGAAATAGAAGTAATAATCTGTATAACTAATATTGCGTTTGTAAGGTTTTAGTTAAACTAACGAAGTTTTATTTTAATTTGCCTTTTTCTATCTGTTCTTATTTCAACTTCCCGTTAGAATAAGCTCGCGATTCAGCATTATGCTAATTTGAAGTGGAGCCAAGTTCTATTTAAACGAGAGGTAGGAACCTCTCAGTGTGCGAGAACTTTTAGTCTCAGACCACTGTTACTCTATTCGACGTTCGCCTGACCAGCTAGTATTTAAATTCTAAGCCGTAGCGCTCTTACGCTATTACTTATTGAAGTAATTCTAAGTGCGTTAGTATTAGTTAAAATAGTTAAATCTTAGTTAGATCTTGCTACGCACCATTTAGTTTAGAGGCCAACCTCGCTTTTATAGCTCTGTGAGCAATAACTACCTTATTTCTAATTAGTTTTAGTTTAAATTATCTGATTGTTCAGTGTAGACCCAAGTGGCGGTCATTATTTTCTGTATCCCTCCCGAGTTGGGAAGTAACTGTATATAATTGTGGTTTAATAGAAGAGGATTTTAAATCCCTCTGAAGTGCAGTTCTTTTACCAATTAACCACAGTTTTCTACCACAGAACATAGCTGCATTCAGCTCCCTGTTCAAGATCAGGACTCAGTTTAATTCACGAACATGTTTGCCAAGAATATGCACCGAACACTCAGTCCTGACACGTTTAGTGATGAACGATAAAATAGAAATGCGCACGATTGTTCGATCTCGGTCGGTGCCTCCAAACATAACTAAGACTGTGTTACTTCTTTCGCAAATGATGCAAACTCTATTGATGGAACACAGCAAAAACTTTATTTAGCACTTAAAATGGCAACACACAAGCAAGACGAGAAAACGAATTCTAAACTATTTTAAAATAAATATATTTGCATTCTTCGTGCGTAAAACGTTGCCATTCAGATACATATTAATTTTCGTCTATTTAAATTGCACAAACAATTAACAACAATATTTAAAACTGTTACAATATGTTCTCTTTGAATTTGTTTATCATTGAATCTTATTTTGTGATAAAACTTCTAAAATGTCTCAACTGTTTCGGTATATTTTTTTTCAGTACGTGATTTCCATAGACTCTAACTATTTGATGATGTAATAAACTTTATTATGTACTATGAAAATAGGTATATAACTATTCTGTAATTCTTAATCGAGTTTACTTATTGAAATATATCTCATACAAATATTTGAAACTATTTGCGGTTGGGAAATTTCAAGCCTAACGGAAATGGATGGTCTTCAGAAATGAGTTACTGGTTTTTCACGCATCAACTCTCTGATATCCTAAGGAATAAGTGAAATGAAGTAAGAAACGCCAATATAGGCTGTAACCTACTGAAATGAGTGCCGATCCCGATTTTATCTAACATAATTCTAAATTCAATTTAACAGTTATAAATTGTATATATAATCATACACAATATACGTGTAAAATTGAATAACGTTTATTAACTAAGCTTTTACTAACGTGACATTCTTTAAATATTATCTTTTGTTTATATCAAACGAATGATCATATAATTCTGTTAAAACACAGATTTTCATTATTTTTGTCAAGTGTTTTATAACAGAATTAAAAAAATATTTTACATAGAAATTAAAATATTCTAATCCGTAAAATGTTACAAATTAAAAAGCATAAATGTATTTAAGAAAACTCTAAACAATTCGTGTGCTATATATTATTCAATCAACTAACATGTCTTGGGAGTTATTTTAGATGATAAAAGTTAAGCAAATAATAATGAATTTGTCCTTATATTTCCTGATTACCCATGAGATTACATAAAAAAGGCTACTTTGCTTTCCCATTATATATTCCAGAAAGTAGGACAAAAACGATTTGATTTGCAATTTATCCAATTAAAACGCATCTCTTATCCGGAGTGACTAATAATTATCGAGGGAAAAACGATCACAATTATTTTAACTGTTACATTGAAGATAAATTCCTAATTTGCATGAGGATTAGATTTGTTACTCGAAGACAATTTTTTCTCCCGAAACTGCTTTAATTCTTCTTAAAAAAAGCTTAATGCTAGGCCACTAAATGTCTCCCGAAAGAAGCGCCTCGGTTTAAATATTCCACCAGTGGTGTTTAAAAAAGAGAATCTACATTCCAATTACGTATTCTTGGTTTATGTATTTAAATTTAAATACAGAAGGACTGACGGAAGTTTCAGAAAGATTTAATGGCGAAGATTTTTTTCAAATGTTATATGAAGAGACATTTTTCGACTTTAAAAATAATACAAATAGAAAACCGAAATTTTCAATCATGCATTCTGAAAGTAGTTTGAGAAAATAAAATATTGTAATATTATTATGTATTACAATAACTAATTACGTAAGTGACTATTTATGATTAACTACTGAAGATATTGTTACTTTTTTTCTTCTTCTTCGTACGTACGTTAAAGGTTCGTGGATCTGGAGTGAATAACGAGGACGACTTTTGATGAAGGATCAAAGCACGCTTTATTGGCCAGTATTTTTCAAGACAGCTCCAAAATCACGCTTACAGTCGTCGAAGAACTACTATAAACATATTGGAATAATCAGCGACACAGCCTTCAGGCTATAACGGTGCAGACAGCTTCAGGGCAAGGCACCAGAGTACGACTCCCGACTCTGCTCAGTCGTTCTCGGAACTTCTCGTACTCTCGAGACTCTCCACGCTACAACTCACGATACACTAGAGTACAGCTACCGACTCGGTTCGGTCGTTCTCGGAGCTCAGCACACTCTAAGATAAAACTTGACGATGCACTGCCTCCCGATACACTCAGAGACTCGCTCAATGCACTCGATGAGCAACTCGGCACTAGTCTACGCACTGACTTCGCACCGACTCTTAACTGACACCGCACTCATCCACCCTCCGCGTACCAGCAGAGTTTATATAGCTTTTGACTTGTGTTCGAGAACATTCTGGGCTAAACCAGTAAGAATTCGTTCCGGAAGGTTCTCCATCCGTCCATAGCATATCGTCAATTTGTCACCAAATGTAGCAAAACAGGCCATTTCTCGCCAAATGTGGCAACCCTGCCTTCCCTTGCCATTTTTTGGCAACCATAAACCTGCTTTGCGGGAAGCTATCTTACAGCGCCTGGACATTTCGTAACAATATGTTTATTTCTCATTTTAGAATATAGAGTTAACATTCTTTCAGCTTGCTATATGTATATCAAACCACACTGACAGTGTATACTATAAACTTCCTAAGAACTAAAATCTAAGATTAGAAAAGGAGTCAGCGATTAATTTACTAATAGGGAGCAAAATGACTTCAAAGTTATGGAGAATTCAATCAATATTGTTAAAGGCGCAAAAATTAGGGTAATGATAGGATTATCAACTATACTTCATTTTCTTAGATTAGTTAAAGATTTGTTAAGCCGTTAGGAATGTTTTATGCTGAAGATGAGAAAAATATGCAGTGCGCCCTCCAGGACCCGGACCCTGGATTTCTCGTACACGCGTTGAGTATGTTTCCAATTACCACACGAAGAATACGGAAAGGAAGGAAAAAATATCTTATATACTCTCCTTTTTAAACGACGATTGGGCATGAAGATATTCAGTCACGAAATCTTGGTAACGACGCATTACCGCCCACCACCTTTTAGTTCATGCGCCGCTTGTAGAACCCGGTACCTCTCAAATAGTATGCTTCAAACTACGTCACGAAGCCATGCGGAAAGGAAAGGGAAATACCTTATAGCAGTGGTCTTAAACCCATATTGCACGCAAGCCGAATGTTCGATCTGAAAGCAACAGATGGGCCAGAGATCTTTTGAGAGAAGTTTAAAAAATTAACGAAGAATAAAATAAAATAAGCAAATAAATTAACATAAAATAAAGTAACTTTTAAATTTCACTTACTGTATATTTATCAAAACATACATAAACCAAAAATAATAAAATCAACAAAGGAAAATTTCAAATTTATATTCATTTTCTATCTTACAGGTTGGTACCTACAAAAAATTTTTATTTATTATACTTTGTAATTCAAAGGGTTGACAGTTAAATAATACATTTTAGATTGACATTTATTTCAGGTAATTCCAATATCTTGAATTAAGCACTAAGTAAAGGACTTACTTTTAACTGGAACTGGAAAACCGGGATTATTGCTTCTGGGGCCGCATGCGACCTGCATGCCGCGAATTTTAAACCACTGGCTTAGCAAACGACCCTCTTGCTTCGTCCTCAGCTCCAAAAGTGCCGCTTTGTCTGGTGCCTTCCTCCATTGAGTCTCTCTTTCCCGTTTAATCCGCTGTTCTAAATGTCAAATTGCGATTGTTGGGAAACATGCATTCTCCTTTGCGGATGCTCAGTGTTGAAGGGGTAAAAAGTCAAACTGTATAATTCAAGGCTAGAAGCCAAAAAATATGTCGTCTATCCGGGGTGTGTGCCGCGTTGTTTCCTGACGTGGCTAGTAGCTCTGATTCTCTCCAACGTGCTGCGGCGATATGATGCATCAGAAATTAGTACTGTTCCTGAAAAATCCTTATCCGAGCAGTAGCATTAGTCTCTTGTTAAGTTATGCGTTTATTAATTCTTGTTACTTGTCTAGTTTAAATAGCTTGAAGTGTATTGGTGCCATGTTAGAATGGGTTAAGCTCTATTATGGCATTGCTTTGCAACTGTTAGAAAGTGGAAGTTAAAATGTAATAAACCAACTTGACCATTTTCTCTTGTAAAGTCATTAGAGTTTTTGAAGCAGATGTGAAAAAATGTGCAGTGCCTTCGCCGGGACTAGAAACTTGGACCTCTCAAATACAAGTCAAGTATGTTTCCAATTATACACTAAGGCATGTCGAAAGGAAGGGAGAAAATACCTCACAGCAGTGATTCTCAGTCGGTAGCACGAGTACCACTAGTGGGTACGCAAGAAAAAAATAGATGATAAGAAAGAAACAAAGTATTTTTAAATATTAAATTCAAAAATTAAATACCCCAACATCCTGTTTAAGATATTTTAACACTTGTACATTTATGCAATTTGAGCTTTGCTCAAGGTCATTAATCGCTCATAGACTTACGCAAAATAATCCGTTTTTATTTTTACAAATATTCCTTTAACCATAGATATAACAAAATTTATCCAAAATGATGCTTTAGAAGGAGCAACAGAAAAGGATGTTGAATTTAATAGAAAATAAAAATAAGTTCCTTCTATAAAAAGGTAGTAGTGTCTCATTAATTCTTTTAGAGTTGATCGATTTATTAGCATGTCTCTGCACTTAAGATCGCAATCAATTTCGAGCTTATATTGCTCTATTTTCAACTAGAATCATTTTTTGCATTGATTTGATGTCTCTAACAGCAGAGTATTTTGTCTTCTGTTGCTTTGTATTTCCTACCTTTCTACGCGATTGAGAACATCGTCGTTTGTTTTTGAAGAACTTGTAACATATTTTGCATTTAAATATTTATAAAAAATAATAAAACAGACCCAGATTTCCAAAATCGAAAAATGGCTAAGATTGACCAAGCGGATAAAGGATAATTCACAGGTGATGGATCAAGGCTAATTACTGAAAAGAAAATTTTTTATAGAAAATATAATAAAAGTTATGTATCATTTATGTTTACTTGGAATGAGGAGGAAACAGACCCTCAACTTTAATGTGTTGTTTGGGGGTGAACTATTATCCAATCAAAGTATGAAACCATCGTTTCTTAAAAGACCTCTTGAATCTAAGCATGAAAATTTAAAGCATAAATCTGAAGTCTATTTCAAGAGGAAATTATCGGAGTTCAAAAATAGCAAACAACTAATGAAAGGTTTTGTTACTTCAAGTGAAAAAGCTTTGGAAGTTAGATATCTGGTAAGCCTAAGAATTGCCAAGACGGGGCATGCTCACACTATTGGCGAAAGCCTTATATTACGAGCAGCTAAATATGTCGTTTTAAAATTATTCGGCGAAAAAGAGATTAATGAACTTAATAATATCTCGTTACCAAATAACATAGTAAATGAACGAATTCATGAAATGGCGAATTCCATAAAAGAGACACTTATTCAAAAAATAAAACATAGTAGTATTTCGCACTCCAATTGGAAAGTACTGATATAACGAACTTTGTTCAATTATCAGTTTACATACGTTTCGAAGAAAATAAACGAATTTCTAAGAGCATTTATTTGTGAATCTCTTCATAACAGATCTGCTAGCAATTGCAAAGCAATGAAATTTTCAAATTAATTCACAATTTTATGTCTGTGAATGATATTTCTTGGAGTGCATTGCCATATGCAGTGCTGGAGCTTGGGCTTTAAGAGGAAAACATTCTAGTGTAATTTCTGATATATAAAGAAATCGCACCTGAAATATAAATTTACTCACCGTTCCATTCGTCATGAAGCTTTCGTAGCCAAAACTTTCCCCAAAAACTTGAAAATCGTTTTGAATCAAACTTGGAAAATTGTTAATTTTTTTAAAATCCGAGCTTTAAATTCAAGAATATTTACGATTTTATGCCAAAAGAAGGGCAGTAACCATGAAATGCTTTTACTGCATTCCGAAGTAAGGTGATTAATCAGATAAAAAGTTTTAAGTAGTCTTTTTGAACTTCGATCAGAAATTCAAATTTTCCTCTATGATTCAAAATTTCATTATTTCATTATGCCAGTGTGCGCAAGTACAGAAATTTCAGATTCAAATTTAGGGATTTGTGTGATTAAGTATAGTCCCAAACCGTGTGCTGGAGATACATACCGTTAAAAATTTGATGAATTGTTGTAAATTCGTCTCAAACTTTATTTTTTTTTTCACTCTGTGATATGTTTCTTTATCGCGAGCTCAGGAGTGCAGGTATGGTTTCCTTCTTGCAACATATAATCTTGAAAGTTTTTCAAGAAGGCTCCGTTACAGTGAGTTTTTCTGCAAATCTAGTGTTTATTGTCATTTTTGAAATTTCTTTTTAATGTCTACATTGGAATATTAAAGCTGGAGGACCACGTCTGGTTTAAAATAAATCCCGGCTCCGTTAAACTCACGACCACGTTAACCGAGATGAATGAAAATATTCAGAGCAAGTTCAGAATAGAATTGCATTTTTCGCCTATTTATCATTCTAAAATTACATCACAGCAATTTGTATATTAAGCAGACTGTTAAGTTTAACAAGCAATTGGCATTTGACATGTAATATTTCTTGCCTTAGCAAATGCCCCTCTCAACAATGATGTTTTTAAAGCAGAGATGAATAGAGTAAAATCAGGCTTCCATCACTAGGGGTAGTGAAAAGGAGGATGGAGGAAAACAGAGGATAAAACGGGAAAGATTTTGTCAGTAGGAGTTACAGATGAGAGGGATGGGGTAAACCAGCAGATGAAACAGACGATTTCAACCGCAGCAGACGAAATGGACGATTTCAACCACAGGATGAAAAGGGAAAAGACGAAATGGGAAATCTCCGTTTTTATCTAGAAATTATCAGTAAACAAGAAGAAAAAAAAATCGACGAATGCTCAAAGCAAAGCATCATGTAGATAAAAGATAATTATAAGATTAAAAAAATACAGAACAATTTTATGTCAAAATATTTTAAGATCAAAAGCAAGAAAATGATCAAAAGCAAAGTTCAATTAAATTCACTACTTTCTGCATTAACTGAAACGGAGAAATGCAGAAAACAAAAGTAAGGGGATTAACTGAAAATTAAAAAATTGTACTAAAAGTAAAGTTACCAAGTACATATCAAAAGGAAATATATACGACTGAAAATGCTTTTACTATAAACAAATAAAATGAAAATGAACCAGATAACATTAATGAACAAGCAGTTCAGACACTAATTCCGAAAGTACTAGTTTATTTATAAGAAAACTAAAAAATTCCTCAAGGCAATAAATTTGCTAGCAAATGCAAGTGAAAAAAGTCTTAGAAGCAAAATCAAATAATAAATAATAACTTTCGAAATTTATCTTTACTTACATAGAACGTTCTTGTTTAAACTCCCGTAAGATTAAAATGTATTGCGAATTCCCCAGCGATAAATAAAAACTAATTTCACTAATGGAAGGTTAAGATCTATATACATATGTTTTTTTTTCCGTCTAAATGTGTAGAAATATCAGGTACTTCTAATATTTAAGTTAAGCAGAATGATTCCCAAGGAAATTTCTACATCAACGCTAATAAAAAAAGAGGGAAATTTTATAACATTTTTGTTCTATCATCTAGATCAGACCTAGCTTATTTTTTTTTCTCTCCACCTAATTAAAAATAATCATTTTGAAGAATTTTCTTACTCTTCAACGATTCTTATGAACTTCCTAAGTAAAAGGTTAGATTAAGGAAAACCTGTCAATCATTACCGTAGCTCCAAGATATACAGTATTTTATAAATAATAAAAGCAGATGTACCACAGACCGGAAAGAAATAACTATGATTTCATTAACGGGAAAGAAATTTTTCCCCTACCCCCAATGGCGGGCACAAGTCGACGTGAACGTTGGCCACTACTAAGGACGGAAGCGGTGGTTACATTATTATGGAGCATTAGGTTGGCCGCTGTTGCCTCCTATGAAGGAACAGATAATTTACATTCATGCCTTCTCCGTAATTCGAACCTGAGCCCTTCGGTAACAGCAGTCAGAGTCATTAACAACTTACCCGTCTGGGCAGCGATACGAATATGGTAAATCATACTAAAAATGCAAGACTATTTGTAGTAATAGTTTTGGTGTCACAATCACATAGTAGAACTGCAAAATCGGAGTCAAATCTAAAATTACTTTTTCATTAAACTCAAGAAAATTCCCGTCTAGTAACAGGTTAGTAATCTAAGTACATAAAACTAAGTATATAGATCCTACCTTGCTGTTACGCCAATAAGCCTTTTGGTCATTTCAGATTATCCTCACGCCTGTTAGGTTTTGAGAGTAAACTTGTTAGGTGTAAATTAATGTGCTAATCCAGCACTATTCTATTTTAGATTCGACTTGAAATATATTTTACAGCTACTGCAAGTTGACTGTGTTTTGTAACGCACGAAGATCGTGCCTTTCGTTAAACTTTGATTTAATAAAGGGCAACGTTTCCCCCTTCTTCTGTACAGGTATTTATTCATGCCTGTGCGAGAATTTGCCAGGTTCATTGTAGGATCTAGGAATAATTTATGTGGAGTGGAAGAGACAGATCTTACAAATGGTGCCCGTTTTTTCCCGAATCCATGAGCGACAACGACACTGCAGTTCAGCTAGCCCCATTGACATCGCAAGCTCCTCCGGCCCTTGGAAACCTAATGGAAGGTTTCGGCTACCTCGTTGAAACCATGCGGGCCTGTAACCCGCAGTGATGTTCGACGGAAAAACGTCGATCACTAGCTTCCTAGAAAATTTAAAAAATAACTTTATCCGGTTCCCGATGTTCAAAAGGTAACGATAGCAACGACCGCCCTACGAGGATAGGCTTTAAGTTGCTTTAAAGCGATAGGGAAATTTCGTCTATGGGAGAGAGGCAGCCCCACATATACCTTTGAAAACTTTAAATTTGAAATTTTAAAAACTTTTCTGGTAAAAGCATTTTCCGTGGTCAAAAATAGAGCAAAGCTAGAGGCCGAATTACACAGCAAATACAAATTTAAAATTAAAGAACTATCGGACTTTATTTTACCCAAGGTTCAGCTGCAAAACTGTTATACGGTAAAAAGCTCGATGCAGAGTCAATTTATATTATCTTGTCTCGACAACTGCCTCAAGCCCAAGATTATATTGAAGTGAGAAACCCCAGCACTTTAGAACAATTGTTTGAGCTGGCGGTGAAAGTTCAAAGTTGGAGGGAGCAGAAGTTACGAGTACGAGAAGTTTTGGCCAGACGCCAAACGGACAATGTTTTAGTTGGACAAGTTTGACACCTTTCCTAAACATCTCAACATCCCCTTGTATTTTCTCGCCAGGATGTAAAGTTAAGTGAAGTGAGTATTTAAATGGGTAAGACTCTGAGTTTATTCAGAGCGTGTTTTCGCTAGCCAGCGCACGTTTCGTTGCTCCTTGCTGTTATGCCAGTAAGCCTTTCGGCCAATTCGGATTAGCCTCACGCCTGTTAGATTTTGAGAGGCAACCTGTTAGGTGTAAATTGACGCGCTAATCCAGCACCATTCTATTTTAGATTCGACTTGAAATATATTCTGCATTTAAGTTCCCACTGCAAGTTGACGGTGTTTTGTAATGCACGAAAATTGTGCCTTTCACTTAACTTTGATTTAATAAAGGGTTACTTTTCACCCTTCTTCTGTGCTGGTTCATTCAATCCACGCCTGTGCGAGAATTCGCCAGGTTCATTGTAGGATCTAGAAGTAGTTTATGTGAAGCAGAAGCGACAGGTCTTACAAGTGTAAAATCATTGAGAAAAGAAAGGAGACCTCACACCGTACTTACAATCACCCACACAAAATACCTGTTCCGAACATCTCTACATTTTTATATGAATAGTTTATTTATTATTACATTTCAATTCATAGTACCAAGATTCATATTGTTACGGATTTCATATTTATTTGGCTATTTATTTAGAATTGTAATTAAAATTGCTTTATTTTCCCGTGCAACGCAGATGAGTTTTGAAGAGAAAGCTACATCGGAAAAATAAAAGTAAAAGAGCGCGTACATTTAATATTTAATAAATAAATATCTCGTTATTATTTTTGCCATCCAGTAAAAACTAGAAAAATGGAGATTGTTCTAGTGATAATTAAAAAGCTTATAAAAGCCGAATTGAAGCACCTTATCTCAGTTGTCGTTGTAGTTGTAGCTGCAGAAAGCGAACTGCTGTTTGTTTACCTAATGCTGTAGCGATTTCGCTATGAGATAGAATTAGTTTATCTCTTTTTAATTGAGTTTTGCTAAACGTTTGAGATATTGTGCGAATATCTCTGAAGAAATATTTCAGCATTTTGATTTATTTCTTGTGGAAAGAATAAATATTGTTAACTTTTTAACGTCTAGTGCATTCAATCCATAACGAAACAGTACGCACGCAGCAATATACACAGTCCAGTCACATTAATGTGACCACCACGTACTTTCCATGTCAGAGTTAAATAACCAATCACAGAAGGCAGGTGGCAGCACAGTGCAGTTGAGCGTATATAAAGGGTGTGTGAGGGCTTCGGAAAACATTTCAATCGTTGGCGTAATGCAGAAACGAAGCGATTTATTCGACTTCCAAAAGGGCATGACCATTGGCTTTCGGGCCAAGGGTGGAAGCATTTCCGAAACGGCTGAGTTTGTGAACTGTTCGCGTGCCGCCGTGGTAAAAGTGTACCGTGCATGGCAAAATGGGACTGTCCAAAATCAGCGACGTGGCAAATGTGGTGCACCACGGGCCATAGATGACAGAGGCGAACGACGGTTGCGGAGATGCGTTCGGGCAGATAGACGGGCTACCGTTGAGCAACTGACCACCAAAATGAACCAAGGGGCTACCAAAAGTGTCTCCCAAAGTACTATTCAGCGAACATTGCTGCGTCTGGGCCTCCGAAGCAGACGCCTGGTTCGTGCACCTATGCTGACTGCTGTTCATCGACGGCGAAGGCTAGAATTTGCACGCCAGTACAGCAGCTGGACGTCCACTGAGTGGCGACAGGTTGCGTTTTCGGATGAATCGCGTTTTATGCTCCATCGGACAGATGGACGTTGGCGTATAAGGCGTGAAACCTCTGAAAGGAACCACCCTGCAACCATTGCCGGAACGGTCCAAGCTGGAGGCGGGAGCATTATGGTCTGGGGAATGTTTTCCTGGCATTCTCTAGGTTCACTGATCATTGTGGAAGGCACAATGGATCAATACAAGTACGCATCTGTCCTTGCGGACCATGTTCACCCCTACATGCGCATTGTTTTTCCTCAGGATGATGGCATCTTCCAGCAGGACAATGCGAGGTGCCATACAGCTGCCAGTGTACGTGCGTCGTTCGAAGAGCACCAGGATGAGTTTACCGTCCTCCCCTGGCCAGCAAACTCACCTGACTTAAACCCAATCGAGCATCTGTGGGACCATCTCGATCGAGTTGTTCGCGCCATGGATCCTCAACCGCGTAATCTAGCGCAGCTGGCCACGGCATTAGAGTCGGCATGGCTCAACATCCCAGAGAACACCTTCAGGGACCTATGTGACTCTCTTCCTGCACGTCTCGCAGCAGTCCGCTCTGCGAAAGGTGGTTATTCTGGCTTTTGACAGATGGTCACATTAATGTGACTGGACTGTGTATTAATAACTTATCAAAGCATTATATAGTCAGCAAAATGGCATAACAATCTAGAGTTTTTGAAGTGAAAAGCATTAAAAAATTGTCTTCTGGTCAATAGAAAATGACATTGAAATAATATAAATAGTAATGCAACTAAAATAAAACGTATAGCAACTTGTTTTTCAAGCATTTTTTTATAATTTAATTCTTCCTCTTTTTAACAAAGCAAAATCTTGAATAATTCGTTCAATATCTGCTTGATTACTTAATGCAATAATCCCGTGGAATGGCCATTTACGTGAATTACGAAATATATATATATATATATAAAGAAGAATATTTGTTTTTTTTTTGCCTTTTTGTTTTCTGATCAATTATGATAATTTTTTTGCCACATTTAATCGACTGACTTGAATATGGATGGAACATGAGCATCCAATTGATAAGAAAGACGAAAATCTTTAAAAACTGCGTACCATTGTTGCTGATATAATGAGAGAGAATTAGCTTATTTTCTATCGAAATGTTTTATGTGGGTTCCATATCGCGTTAGATTGAAAAATGTCTGACTATGAATCGTATTTTCTGCATCATTGTTAGAGAAATATTACAGCAATACCCTTCTCTTTGTTGTTAGATGCACTACTCTAACCCTAGCTTTACTGGCATCGAGTACTTCCGCTAGTAACTGATATATTTCGGTTACGTCTAAATACTATTCTTTAAACGAGTTAACTGTTGATATCTATCATGTATTGAGGTTACTTACCTTAAAAACAAGAATACTGTTATAAAAATAACTCGTTTAGTTTAACGGTGAGTAATATATAATGCTGGCACATGATGCCTCCTTCAAGAGAAAATTGTGGGTGTATGTTGTCCTATAATGGAAAATATAGTTTAATGCGAGTTATGAATTTGAAATATTAAATTTGAAACAATTTAGTGATGCAATTAATTTATAAACTCCAAACTGATAATTTTACGAGTAATCTTAAGCATAGGGTATCATTGACATAGACGGAATGTAATTTTCATGTTTAAACTTCTTCATTTTCCTAAAATTATGCTTACATGTTTCCATCGCTGTTTCGAATTCTAATAAGTACAATGAAATTTTACAGCTTACCCTTTTTCTCACCTTTAAATAAGATAAAGAGATAATCCTTTTCAATATAATAAAAAAAATTGCACTTTTAAGGTTAAGAGAAATCTAATTGTGAAAAATGACTGTAAAAAATCTCTCTTAGAAACTTGACAAAGAAATAATATGTTTTATACTGTTGGTTTTCCGTTAATGTCTGTGTCCACATGTGGCCGAGTTGGAACACTGGAAACCTGTACTTGTACGGTTCATCGCGATCGAGTTGGCTGCGTGTGGTCAGAGGACTAGTCCCCTGCGTAACGTGAATTCGAGACAGTTCTATAGAATATACACTGGTGTGCAAAAATTAAGGACGAGACGGTTTTTACAATATAACGTTGTACAAAAGCTTTCCAAATCAACACATTTAATACCGTAAGATCCCCAGTACGTAAGGACATGAGTAATGTAAGCAACACTTACTAAAAGAGAAATCAGAGGGATAAAAAGAAGGTAGCATGGAGAACAATGCGACTGAAGGCCGAAACATCCCTGTGATGGGTGTCCAGCAAGAAATATCCGGTCTTTAATAGGGGATATGATCTCCCCTGACCGCTAGGCAGGTTTCACATCATTTGTGCATGCTGCATATGTGGTTGTTAATGAGCTGTTGAGACATTGCTGCTCGTTCCTCTTGTAGCTTTGCTTCATTCATTAAAAATAATAAAATAACTCAAAAAAAGAAACATAATTTTTTACCTTATACATTCAAATTCCAGTCTTGGCAAAGAATAAGACAGACTAATGCATCAATTCTAACCCGCCCAGCAGTAAATGTAACTGCTCCAGAAAAAACTTTAGTGAAACTAACTGTAAGTTCTGGTGAAAATTACATACGAAAAAAAAAACAGTCAAAATTTCGAATCATGGGCCAATCAATAGAAAATATTACACAAAAAAATTAATCAAAAGACTGCTTTTCAAATATACTTCTTTAGTCTGCCGACTTTAGTCTGCCTAATTAGACCTTTA
Organism: Stegodyphus mimosarum; assembly: GCA_000611955.2. Classification (NCBI taxonomy): domain Eukaryota; kingdom Metazoa; phylum Arthropoda; class Arachnida; order Araneae; family Eresidae; genus Stegodyphus; species Stegodyphus mimosarum. The sequence continues at coordinate 80,106 of KK117397.1, forward strand.
TGCGTTAGGTTTGTTGCAATAAACAACAGACGATTGCTTCGCCGTCCATATTCAGTTCGGGTTTTTTCAAAAGCTTCTTATGCCAAAGTAAAGGTTGTAGCTCAAATTAAAAGGAGGTAACAAATAATTATTTATTCTGCCAATGTGAGGCTTTTTAATCGAGTTTAATCTATGCAGATCATTACAACAAGCTTTAATTAAACTTCAGTACATTTCGTTCTAACAATAACTTTAATGTTAGAAAATTGTGAAACCTCGACACTTTTGAAAATGTATTGTTGAAGTTTTGTGGCGGACTTTTAACGAATGGATGAGAATTTGTTTCAGCAAACAAAACAATTGGTTACAAATGTCGTCACTATAGGGCATTATATTAATAAATTACTCAATTAGCCACATCTTTAATATAGTTTTATAATTTTACAAATTTTGCTACAAAAGAACATGTTCCATATGATGGCCATTATTTTATGCTACCATCTGATATCGCAAGATGGCATGTTCCACTACTAACTGAAGTGTGTGCTGGGAAATGTTCAGCATGCGGCGTGAAATGCTGGCTTTTAGATCAGGTAACACTCTTGGACTGTCACGACTTAACGGATGTTTCAAATATCCTCAAAACCAAAATCGCACGTATTGAGGTTTGGGGATTGGGAAGGCCACACATTACGAAAGTGCCGGCTAATCACACGTTGTTCTGGAAAATGACATTCAAGAACATTCATAACACAGTATGCAATGTGTGGAGGAACTTCTTGTTGCATAAAGATGGTGTGCGCAAGGCACCGATGTGCTTGCAGGGACGGAGCACTTCTGTTCTCTAACAGCCTTGCCCGGTGATCGAGCATGTCACTGTGTCTGTGGAACTTAACTATTCCAAGAAGTGCGGGCTGAGAATAAATGACGTAGAAAATCCACACCATTCCGTCACTTTTGATGAATGCAACGGAACCTCTAAGACAGGGCGGGGATTTCCTGATTCCCGAATTCGGCAGTTGTGAGTGTTCACTGCACAGTCCAAATGGAAATGCCTTTCGTCTGTCCAGAGGATATTCCAAGACCATTCTGAATCGACCTCGGAGCGACCAAGAAATTGAAGTGAGAACCGGAGTCAAGCATCAAAATCATGCGGAAGTAACAGCTGCATTAGTGAAAGTTTATAAGGATAATATAGGAGGATAATCCATAAGAAAATATGGACAGAACGTCATTTGTCCAGAGCCTCTGCTATATGACGGACAATAGTGCTAGCCTGAAAGTTTGAAGCTGTGTCCTCTACGAACGGAAGTGCAAATGTTTTCTGCAAGAACAGGTTTTCTTCCTTTTCTAGGAAGAACAGAAAAGGATCCTGTTTCTTCGAATTTCGTCATCAGTTTTCCAAGGTTTTTAGCATTCACTGGACCTCTTAGAATCCCCTTTAAGGTCCGAAATTTCCTTTGAGCAGGTAATTCGGAATTGCTGTTTTGGTAAAAGAATTTTACGAACAAAGTGCGATCTAGTAAAATTATCGTCATTGTGAGCAACAAGCACATTGAAAATAAAGTTCCACTTTATGTTGGAGATATCGCGTTGGTGCGACGTGTTCTGGCTTCATGATATTAGGCCCGAGGGGCACTTGACAGTGATGTGTTTTTGAGCATGGATCTCCGACAAGCAGCAACATGGAGTAGGAAGTAGGAAATAAATCCTTTCCTACCTCCATGAGCAGCAGTGAGGGGAGAAGAAGGCTACAGTGCATCACAAGGCTGGAGAAGCATGTCTTCGTGAGAAATGGCATTTCTTGGCCTTGCAAAAGCTGTGGGAAAAATAATAAAGATACAAAAAGAAACGTCACGAGCAAATGTAGACATAGGCACGTGACGTAGGGAAAAGTCTCCGGGAATGTTTCTAGGTTTTATAACAGCTACAGCATGACGACAAAACATTTACATTTTTACTACAGGTTTTTAAAGTAAAACGCCCTCTGGTGACGTTATTAGTCCAAAGGGAGTTAGTCCCGAAGGACTATTACTTTCGTTTTGCGATTTTGCGTCGATTCACTCTGAATGCCCGTTTCACTTTTCAAATTGTTGCCACTAAATGTTATCGCTCTGCATTAAATTTTAAAAAATGAAAAATCTGCATAAATGTATGCATGTTTCTCGCATTGTGATAAAACCTAGAGCCATCGAATTTTGAATGACGTAATCCTACTGCGAATATGGGCATCTGGAAGCCCTAATTTTGAATTTGAAATTTGCTTTATTATCGATTTTATGTTTTGTAACATTTCAACGAATTTCTGATTAACAAACTAAATGATTTCAAAGCGAGCAATGGCAACACTGTACGGAAAAAAAAAAACATTTTTATCTCCAACGCACGAGACTTACGGAAATTCTAAAGATATGTTCATTTTAAAATGATTTTGCGATATTGCTTTTGAACTGAATTTTATGGTTTGAGTACGTAGTACATGATATTTAATAAAAAAAGGTAGCACACGAAACGTTAAAAAAACGCGCCTTTGGACGTAATTTAAAATCTGAAATCTTTCAGATTTTTTTTTATTTATTTGTAACTAATATTTTACCATGAAAGAAATTATTATCCGTTCACTAAGTCCGGCATAAAATTTCACAATTTTCTGATCACTGGTTTCGCTTGTATTCAGCTTTGAAATAGGGTTCCTTAATTATAGACATCCTGTATTTTTACTTTTTTATATTGACACTATTGAAATGTGTCATCGTGACAGGAAAGGAGGATATGAAAGAAGATTAAAGAAATCAAATAATCAACTATATGGCATAGAGAATAAAATCAGTAAAATGAATGTAATTCTTTTATTTTAAATATACATTTTTAATAATTTTGATTCGCTCCAATGTTAAAGAATAGTAATCATAATTTTTAAGAGCATTTAAGATTTTTCATAGCTAATTTGGCCCCCTTCAAGCTATTCACCTCAGACAAGTGCCTTACTTACCTCAACACAGCTCCGGGTCTGGCAGAAGTATAATAAAGAAATTAAGCATGTAAAGTTGTTGTAATTGATCAGAAAATAAAAGTTTTACGATATAAGTAATAATTGCGTAACAAGCAAAACAAATAATAATAAATAAGTAATATCCAGTACATAATAATGAAAACTAGATTTAATATGTAAAAAAAATGCGAACATATACAAAAAATCTTTATAACGTACGTTTAGATAACATTATGAAAATACCATGCGGAAGCGGCATTTTTTCTAACGCTTCATAAATATTTTGTTATTACCATATATTTAATTACGTTATAATGTCAGTTTCTTCAACTCAGCTTCAAACTCTGCGGACAGATATTTTATACTTTCTCAAACTACGAACTGTTCAAGTTTTGGGTAGCCTTCAGAATTTTATCATCTTCCAAGTTTTAGATCCTCCTTAATATAAGTGAATATTTGTAGTTCGACCTGGTTTGGGCTCTATTCAAGGCTAACAGTCTGGCTGTGTGTTTTCCTCCATGTGTACCGTGAATCAGAGCCAGTTCCCTCGAAACGTCCTCCACGAAGGCACCTCTTCTCTTGAACAGCCAATCATCGTGGCTTTGCCATATTTAAGTAACCTAATCTATCCAGATTTTAGAAGGAAATACAATTTTTAGTCATTATGGCGCAGCTTAAAATCACGTCTCCTTTTTTTCATGTTACGCATGAGAATGGAGTGCATGACAATGGATTCCACAGGTCAAACGTGCTAAAATTACGCTTCCCAATGGGAATGTACGGCAATGCAATGCTTTCCCAACGTTTAACGTCATTATTTATTCAATAATAACATCATTATCATCTTAATAAGAGAAGATAAATTGCGTAAAATAGATTGGAAAAACTAGTGCTTACGCTGAATGATGTTAGATAGATTGTATTATTTACGAGCTTTACAATTATTTATTATGCTTAGTACAGCAGAAATCGAGAAATAAGGACAAAAATAGACAACGATCGTCATCAAAGAGGGTGTTCGAAATCCCGACTGCGGACCTTAATGCAGGCCTAACATCTCTGGATTATGAAAGATCTGATGTCCTGGAAAATAATAGACACGTCCTGGACTTCCCCAGCAGCTGCCATGATGAGTGCAAAAAGGTCTTCATTACTTCTGACAGGAGTTTCGTACAGCTATGTCTTGACGTATTCCCATAGGAAGTATTTAATGGGATATTTGCAATACAAAATACAAGTGAGATATGGCCATCTTTGTGGCCAATGCACCGGACCCCCTTGCCAATCCCATATTGTGGATACGTTTCGAACGTAATTTCGAACAGACAATCGTCTGTTTTTGGGCTTATTTCTTCTTTTCTGCTGCACTAAGAATAATAAAAATATACTGTCTTCTATTCTCGCCCTTCCTTTCTTGTGTTTTGAGCCGTCAGTCAGGAAAGTGCTTCCAATCATTCATTGCTAGGCGTTTTTCCATCGTCTAGCTGTACTCTTTCTTTCTTTAAAGTTTCTAACCGATTTGCGGAAACAACCTGCATACGGTGATAAGCACTAGTAGAAACTTCTACATCATTATCACTTTTGATAATCGCAGTTTGAGGTTTACTTATTTTCAACTCAATTCTAAAAGCTGGAGCTCCTGAGATGTGAGACAGTATTCCGTACGAGGAAACAAAGTTGCAATTGTTTCACGGGACTATTATATAAAAGTATACCGTGAATCTAAGAATTCCAATAAAACACTGAACGTATACGACAACAGCAGCCGCGTAAAAGATTGAATAAAGTACTTCAACGAATAAAGAATATTTTGAGAAAAAGTACATCGATTGAGCCACATACGTATTTTGTTTCGAACTGTACCTCTATAAAATAAACTAAAAGAATTTCTAGGCTCTCAAGAAGTTATGAGAATGTTTCTGGAAACAATGAATGAAGAACGGAATCACGATTTGCTCTTACGATGTTTTGAGCTATCTGAGTTATCAAAAGGTGCATATTGGAGGAAAAGGTAATTTATTTGAAGTGTTTTTTAAGATTGAACTTAAGATTGAAAGTAATTTTTTTAAATTCTGTAAGTATAACAGGTAAACGTTTAGGAAGAAAGGAGGGTCAATTTATGGTCTGGGAAATTTAGGAAAAACACGTAACATGTCTACGTAAAAGGCTGTCTAAAGGAGACAAAGTTGCTCCAATATGATAATGTCTCCCTCGCAGACATATCTTCTGACAGCATTTCGTCTACCTAAGGTAACCTTTTCAGTTGCAGTGAGCTTCTAAGCGAATCCGAGAAACCAAAGCAAATGACATGACTTTCCAATAGCAGATCTCTATCGGTCATTAACAAACGCAAATGTTTGCAAAGTTTTAAATGCCTTTATTTTTCAAGACTTAATTATAAAGTTAAATTGTAATAATAATAATTGTTATCATTATAATTATTATAAAGAGGGAGCTTAATAGCAGACAGAAAGTGACAGTGATTAAAAATGGCAATAAAAATGCAAAATACGAAAAATAAGAAAACGTTCTAAATAAAAAGAACATAATAAAATGGGAGGGTAATGAAGCGAGATTCTGTGTTGCAAGTATCTGTTTAAACTTTATAAGTTTATAAACTAATTCAATAATTAATCTTAAAATAACAAATAATAATGCTAAAATTAAATTATGCGCAAATTTCTGTAATTCATTTATTTTTTTCCGAATATTTTTTATACTTTAACGTTTATTTTTATTATTTAACGTTTTTATGGGATTTTTATCGCTTACAAACATCTACTTTATTTGTGCTTGTCTCATATTGTTAAATTCAGTATACTAATTTCATTCTCAATTTCATAAAATTACTAGTAGCTTTGTTGATTACCATCTTACAATCAAGAGGTGTTTCTTAGATTATGTAGTACTTTGCTAGATTCGATTGCTATTGGCATGCCATCACGTTTTTCTACATAATTGTCTTTGCCTGTTTCTAAAGTTCTTTTAATATTTTCATACTGAAGTTTTACACACGCTGTCTCAATACTTTTGTAGTGACACATATTCTAAAAATTAATTTTCGTAATTTCCCTCAGTATGTCTGAAGCATTACTTACAATTTGCAATCCCCCTGAGTCTTTTTCTACATAAATCAGCATTTTCGAAAATATATTTTTCACTGATTTTAAGAGAGTAATTCCATGCATTGACTATTAAAAAGGCCTGGCCTCTAGCAGATATATCGATTTTTTTAACTTCTTCTCTATGCTTTTCATAAAATTAAATTAACTAAACTTTTCTAAACATTTCCTCTGCAATGTTATTTGAAAACTTTTACAATAAAGGATGAATGTTAGAAGTTGTATTTGCAAGAAGAGACACTAATGTTGTTCAGTTATCTAATTAGTAAAGTTACTTTTTAATTCTTAAGTTTGCTTTCCCATTTCGAAAGAAAATCAACAAAGATACTGCTTGTAATGAGTTATTGTTGCTAGTATATGTTAGAAGTAAATCTTTGATTCCTTTCACACATCGAGATGTTCTGCTTTTTGATAAGTACTGTTTTTTAGTAGTTAGGTCCATATCAGACGTTAATAACACAGTAAATCATTGTTCCACTTTCTTAAATAAACTGCTGTTTCAGTTTTTAACATTAATGCGCGTTCTGGTAATGTTTCTAACGCATTTCAGTTTCGCTATGTTAGTATTTCTTGTGGCTTTTATTCATTTAGCAATCCAAGTAAAACGTCTTTTATCCAGTTATCCGAATTTCCTTCTCATCTTGCAAGTCCCGATGAACGATATTGTATTTCTCCTTCTCCAATTTGTGAGCCATCTCTGATTCGATACAAATTACAAAATTAGTAAAAATTTCTAGAAACAGGAATATTTGTCATAGCTTTAAACCATTCTAAAAAAGCAGTTTCGAAATATATCAATTCTCTGTCCTTTTTGCTTCCTTGAGACATTTGGATTTATATTATAGTTCTTCATGAATTATAATTGTTTTGTTTACATAAATTGCACATTGCTGTTTGGGAAATGCCAAGATTAAAAGCAGTTTAATTCTGGCTGCAATTAATAAAAGGTAACTAGCCTACGCAAAAGTTAAAACAATCAATAGTTTAATTATATCTGCACAAAATATAACACTAAATAATAATAATACGTTAAATAAAAATTTTAATAGTAAAAATGCTATTGATCCGGTTTAATGTTAAGAATACGGAAGATGTTAATTTACTTAAACTGAAAATCAACTTTGTAGTTATCAAATATGTAGTTCAAACATCGGCTAGTAATTATCATTTATAAATTAAAACATGGCCTATAACAGCTACGAACTGTAAAAAAAAATTAAGTTAAAAAAAACTACAGAAAAAAATACTTTATGAGACCTTGGATTTTGTTTCTTGTTTACAACTAATGATATTTCTAGCTGTATTTTGCACAATTTAAATCTTAAAGGTACTGTTAGTTTATTTTGGTATTTGGATTTCAGGTAGAGAAATCAGGAAAACTCCCATCTCACACATATAGGATAAGAAAAATGGTTATAATACCTTTAGAGCTGTATCAGAGTATCAGACAATTCTAAATGTTTATTACAAACTTCACAACAAAAGTTAGAGGATCTTTGAAAACAAATTTTAAATCTCCGTTGCATGATTACTTCGTTAGCTTTTGCTGAAATGAAATGATAACATTTTGGGTAATACACAGTGATAGGGATTTCGAACCTATTTCGAATCGAAAAATCATCCGAAAATAAGTATTAAATTGATATTTAATATCTGTCAAATGAGATGTTATATTTTTAATAACTGACTGATCAATTTTTAGTTTGTTTTCTATACGAAAACTTTCTAAAGTTGAAAGGGTTGCAAAACAAATCTTCTTTCAGTCTAATCACACACAAATCAATTTTCTCTGCAAAGTTTTTGATTTTATCATTAATTATAAACACACTTAAATTTTCTCTTTGAAGACTTAATTTCAGCTCACTAAATTCAGAAAAATATGTAAGTAAGTAAACTTACATAGCCATTCTTTATTAGTTAAATTGTTTAAAATTTCTTCTCATTATCATTTAGAAACACTTCAGCTATAAGTTCAAATAGTCTCGTTAAGACCGCACCCCTAGCTTCTTTTGCATACCGCACCCCTCAACCGCTAGCGGTTGAAGGGTGCGGTATGCAAATGAAGCTATTGATATGCCTCTGTATGCAAAGAAGCTGCTGATATTCTCTGCCCATTTTTCTGCATACGTGAAAAAAAATATCATTGAGTTCAGATGACGAGCCTTTAATAAAATTTGCTATCTTAACTCCAGAACCTATGACAGACTTTAATTTCGGTGACATAATTTTTTTGATACTAGCGCTTCTCTATGAATTATACAGTGAACCCACGCTACATTGGGACAGACTTAGAAGCATATTTGGACCAAACTAAATATTAGAACGATGATTTCAAAGAGACAGAGAATATCTCTTTAATGTCGTTGCTCTAAAAATAAAGCAAAAGCTGTAGAATTTTTTTTAATTCTACTGCTGTTGCTTTATTTTAAGATTCACGTTTAAAAAAGAAAATCTTTTCCTAAAAACGTTTGTCAATGATTTATTCACGTTCAGTTAAATTTATTTACAATATTTCATGCACCTTGAGAATCCAAAGTAATTTTTTGCTACCCCGTTTAGTGCCTGGACGCATAGATTGAATACAGTTGCTGTAGAGAACTCGTACTGTGAGAAAACATTGAAGGAAAGGAAAGCGAATTTGGATAACAGTTAAAATGAAGTATTTGATAAAATAAAAAATTCTTAAAACTTAACATGTGAAAGAAAAGCATTATATGTTCAATAGAAATAAATAATAATATTTCGGTAGATGTGTGAATAGTTTTGTACAATTCTGTGGACAAAATTTCAAAATTCACATATGCATTAACTTACAGAATTTTTATTTCATAACAGTTTATTTAAACAAAGAGGACTCACCGAAAATAGATTTTCTAACTTAATAGGTTTTGTATACAGAAGCAATTAAATTCAAGCAATAAACAGCAATTCATAGTGGTGTTTTTATTATTAGGTATTCATATAATATTAAATATAGATTATTAGATATTATTAGGTATAAAGTACGCTGAAAGACCTGAACTTGTCTGCAGCTTTTATTAAAGTTGTAAGGTTTATCCTAAGTTTATTAACAGTTATTTTAAGTTACGATTCTTTCCTATCTACTCCAATTTCAGCTTACAAATTCCTACCAGCATGTAATTTCAGAAACTCAGTTAATGCAAATGAGAAAGAGTACTATTTAAGTCGATGCTTCACCGACTTCTACAGAGAGAGTCTGATTTCCTGACTAGCGCGCGTTTGCCTTTTGGCTACGTTCTCTCTGAGCTAATACGCTCGGCCGTACTTTAGGCCCTTGCTAGGCTTAGCCGATTAAATTAATATTTAGGGGCCAACTACTTAGAATTCTGATAGCTTCGGCTATACCTTTCAAATAGCTTTATTTAAGCTTCGTTTAGTTTAAATTCATAGTTATTTAAGTTCAAGCCAAATTAGAGGCTTTGTGTATACTCCAAGTAAGAGTTAATTGTATTTATTTTGAAAAATAAAGGGTAGTTAACCCTTCTTAAGTCTTACGTGTTTTGTTCACACACTTAAGCGATTATTCGCTTGTTAGTGTTCGTGGGGTTCTAAGATAGAACTTTGGAATTAAATAAGTTAAACCCAGCAAAGTACATTATTTTATAATTCATTCATATCTAGTTAACGGTTTGTTAAAATATGTAATTTTATATTAAATATATACTTTATTTAGATGTTTCGAATAAACTGTAAGCACTAGATATATGATAGAGTTTAGAAAAAGTGAATTAAAAAATTAAATAAAATTTTAGTAAAATAATGGTCTAATAAAACGGATTATATTTACTATATTTAATATAAAGTGTTACAATGAGACTCTGCAACAATCTCAAAAAGAAATTAAAATAAACTAATTAGGTATTAACTTGTAACTTCGCTTTCTGAGACTGCTGCAAAGACTAAAAACCGAAAAGTTAAATTACCCTAGAATGTCATTCAGACGTCGCAACAAGATATTGTAGTAACATAATATCCTAACTTTTTGTAGGAGTAAATTTGCTATTAAAGACGCGAAAACAATATTTTTGGGTCAAACCAACTTTACTCAAAGACTTGAAATTGATGTCTCTGCGTCAAAAGTGTTCCATATAAAGACGTGAAGTCGACATATTTGCAATGGTCGTAAAACAGTGGAATTTCGCGAACATCTGGTCATCTTAAACACAACAAAATATGATGTCTTCGCAACATCATGCCTACAGCGATTGCTACGTCGTTACGCTGAGCTCGTGCTAGTTCAGAAATTTACTTTAGTAATTTAATGTATTGAAGGACAGTATATAGCGGCGTCCAATGTGCGTATTAAATTATGGTTGCTCTGCCGATAGATACACTCACGTTTGTGAAAATTGCAACCCCATGAAGGACTTACGCGAGTGAGCTGAAATTTTCAGGAAATGCAAAGTAGCGCATGATATGCAAATGATTAGAATTGCAAATCCGTAGCGCATGCGTATGCTGAGCAGCGCCCTCTGAACGGCTGATGGATCCGAATAAATAGACGGCTGTAGCGAGGCGTGTATGGTTATCGGTGGTTATCTGCTAGTGGTAAACGTTAACTCAATCTGTACTTATGCCTCGTCGACGAAAGAGAGCGAGATTTGAACAACTTACAGAGTTTGAACGAGGGAGAATCATCGGCCTTCGTGAAGCTGGATTGTCGTATCGTGCAGTAGCCTCTCGTGTGCAGCGTAACAGCAGCACAGTGATGCGCGTTTGGAAGCAGTGGACGGACGAGTGTCGGACAACTCGGAAATCCGGGAGTGGACCCCGAAATGTGACGTCAGCTCGCGATGATAGACACCTGGTCCGCATGGCGCGGACGGACCGTACAGCTTCCTCTAGACAATTGGCAGCACTGTGGTCAATAGCTACAGGTGTTTCATTGTGTGCTTCATCAATTCGTAGACGTCTGCTGCAGTGTGGACTGCGCGCACGGACTCCTTTATACAGGATCCCCCTAACGCACGACCATCGCCGCCTGCGGCTACAATGGGCCAATCAGCATAGAGACTGGCGTGCTGATTGGCAGCATGTCGTGTTTTCTGACGAATCCCGCTTTAATTTGTGGTACCATGATGGCCGCATTCGTGTCAGACGCTATGCCGGTGAACGCCACCTTCCGGAGTGCATTATCGAACGCCACAGTGGACGAACACCCGGAGTTATGGTCTGGGGCGCCATAGCATATCATAGACGATCTCAATTGCTACGAATTGTGGGCAATCTGAACAGCAACCGGTATATCCGTGAAGTTCTACAGCCCGAAGCTGTTCCCTTCCTTCAAAGCTTGCCAGGCGCTGTATTTCAACAGGACAATGCCCGCCCTCATACTGCTCGGATTGTTAAATCCTTCTTTGCAGCGCAGCAGGTACAGCTTCTTCCTTGGCCTGCGTGTTCCCCGGATATGTCGCCAATTGAACATGTGTGGGATGTCATTGGTCGGCGTCTTGCTCGTGATCCTCGTCCTGTTGCGTCTGCAGACGAACTTTGGGTACGCGTACAAACGATATGGAATGCTCTTCCTCAGTCAGACATTCAAACTTTGTTTGACTCCATGCCACGTCGTGTAGCGGCACTTATTGCGGCGCGTGGTGGCCACACAAAATACTGATTCTGATCTCTTGTTCTTGTTTGTTTGCTTTGAACATTTAATCATTTATTTGTACCACTACCACTCAACTGTGTATTAAATTGCATTCAATTATGACGATTCCTTCTTGGTGTTGCAATTTTCACAAACGTGAGTGTAGATTCTCAAAGACATTCTAAAAGACGCTTGGCTTTGAGTTCATTCTAGTTACATTGCAAGCAACAATGAAACCCTACTTCCGTTTAAACAGTACTGAGTAGTAGTGCTGAGTTAGTACAGTACTGAGTAGTAGCGGAAGATTTCGAGAGTTATTTTCCTCTGCACCCAGTTTGTGAGGCACAGAAGATCGAGACAGCATCATGCGCTTTGAAAGGACAGCTCTTGAGCTGTTTTAGTGGCATCAGAAATAATGGAAGCGAACCCATTGTGATTCACATAATTTTTAAATAATTAAGATAGCAATGATTAAAGATGTTCCCTCAGTAAAGGATAATGCAAGGTGAGAATCGGAAATCTTTTGGAAATATAAGGTGGGAAAGAATCAACTTTTCGGAAGTATGAGACCATAGAATCATTGTGTTCAAAGAAGACGAATATTGAAATAAAATCCCTCATAAAAATGCTGTACACTATTGCTAAGATTGTTAAAGCGGGCTAAGGATTTCATTAAGTTCCGGAATCCAAGTAAGTCGCAGGATTTTTCAAGCCAGCTGTAAAAGTATTGAAGTCGTCAGAGAGTCCAGAGTTCGTATGCTACTAGATTTCATGATAAGTTTGAGGATGGAAAAGATAGATATGATAGTACATATGGGGATAGATTTTGAGAGAGAGTTGATAGAATGTTCAGAGAGAGAAATAGGATTGCTAAGCTGTCACCGGAGAGAGGAAACGACGATCAACAAAAGGTGAGAAGAAGAGTGACGCCAATTAAAAAAATCTTATGTGTACAACACATGACTTCCTTGTACGGAATATTATATTATACAAAATTTTCCTGCATTTCATTTAAACAATTGAATTAACAGTTAACGAATTTTGAATTAAATCTACTTCGTCGATAGCGCATAAACCACAATAGAATAAGTACACTCTTTAAAGTTCACTATATTTATTTCCCCTAGCCACACTTCTACGCTAGGTTCACTTAACAGCTTTACATCTCATTCATTTTATAACTCAGAGTGAGCAAAAATTATAGCATCTGAACAATTACCACAAGCTCTATTCAAATACTATAAAAAATCTAAAACGATGTATAAAAGAGATTAAGGAAATAAAAAAGAAACAGTTTTCCACAGACGATTCAGCGCCGCTTACGTAATGCGCGTGCGCTACTAATTAATTCAGTTCTCACTTCGCAGTAAGGCAAAAATACATAAACATTCAAAATATTTTCATTCAAAATTGAAAGATGTAAAAAAACATAAAACACCAAGTAGAATCAAATTCGCTAACACAACCTTGTATTTGGCGTACATTCACTAGAAACACTCAATCGATTTCGAGGGCAGCTACAGGTCCCTCCTCATCAGAAGAACAAAATACAAGAAGGGGAAAGAAAGCTGAGCAACGGCTTTTTATACTCTCGGGTAGAACCACGCGCGAGGAGGCAACGCCATCTATCGAGAAAAATAATAATCAAGAATCAATAGAATTTTAAAAGCGCTAGGAAGGATTGGATTAGACTTAAAATCGTTCACTAAACTTGTTAAATCTTTGTGAATATGAAAAGCCTCAAGAAAATCCAATTCACCAACGGAAGAAGCTTTTTGGATAATTTTTGCAGGTCCAAAGTCAAAATTATGATTAAATTTCCAACTATGATACGCTATTGAAGACTTGTTAATTTCGCCCTTTCGGACATAAGATTCATGTTCCTTGATACGAAACTTTAATGCTCTTTTTGTTTGGCCAATATATCTCAAGCCACACTGACACGATATACTATAAATTCCCCAAGAATTAAAGTCAGAAACAGAATCTTCCCTGTAGCTGCCCTCGAAATCGATTGAGTGTTTCTAGTGAATGTACGCCAAATACAAGGTTGTGTTAGCGAATTTCATTGTCACATTGGCGTGTGTCTCTTCCATTGAAAACACCAAGTAGAGTTAAAACAATTTTTACAATTAAAATTAGTATTTTTACGCAAACACCAGCTAATAACTTAAATGATATTTCCAGAATGAATTAAGCCTAATTTAAATCATAATAATAAAAGATGTTACTTTGTTGCTGCAAAGTTTATTTTCTCTAGATTAGTAACAAATCCACTATTCTGCTAAACTTCAAAGAAAGAAAAGAACAACATAATTCAATGATTTTTAAAGCAAAAAATGCACAATTTACAAACTTATAAGACTAAAGTAACTGAGCCGTGTAATACAGTGGATATATATATACATATATTTATATACCTTTTGTGCGGCCGATTGCAACCAAAATGCGAGATGCACATCTACATCTTACAGCAGCCCTATATGCAAAATTTCTACGTTCTGAGGTTACTCGTTTTTCTGTTATGCGAAATACATGCATACATACATACATACGTACCGAAAAAATCTCTTCAAAATCCCTTTTAAATCAGTTTTATAATTTTTTTTGGGTGGGGAGGGTAAGAGTCCTTTATTCTGTTCTTACGTACGAATGTCACTCAAAAACATCGTTAAATTGCATTCGATAGCGTTAAAAATAGATATTTTCATTGAAATATGATACCCGAAATTTTTCGCGATTACAGTACTTTCTTTTTTCTTCGTACAAGGAAGTAAAAAGCGCTGGTGTCTGAAAAACAAGTCGTTTGAACTAGTAAGGGTTGCTGAAGATCGAAGATGTTCAATTCTCACGGGATAAGCAGAAATCTTTACTTAAGTGCAATTGAACACCGTTTATCAGATTATGGAACTGTCCAATATGCAGGAAGATGCAAAAAGAATTTCCTCACTGACGTTATTGGATACGGGGGGGGGTGGTTTTTTGGCAGACTTGTTTTCTTCAAAAATGTTTTAGAACGTATAGGCTATTTAAAACGGTAAGACCAAAAATCATATCAACAAGGGGTTACTATTATGAGAGAATAGGTAATGCAGTTCTAAGTGTCTAGCTGAAGATTAAAGAAAATCGAATTTTTTTCTGTTGCGACGAATTTGAGACATGACGAGCTTAGAATGTTTTAAAGACGTAGGCGCACGGATAGATTTCAAAGCAGACTTTGTGGAGATAGAGATGAGTAGAGTGCTGTCATTGCTGTACAGCCACCAGCCATGGATTTCGCCTATAAGAACTAACTGCCTATAAGAATGAAACATTTTGTACTTTACCTGATGAGATTCTGAAGTTGATACACGTAATCATATATGATCAAGTACAGATGAAGATTATACCTTACAGAGCAAAATGGTATCCATAAGAAATTGTTAATGAGAATATAAGAGAGAAGCAAAGTAGTGAGATGATTAAAGGTAAAATAACAATGCCCATAAATAGACCATATGCGATTCTTGTGTTTTTGTGTCGGAAGAGATTACTCTCGCAGACCATAAATCTTGACATTTCGCCACTATTCGCCACGTGATTATAAAAACCTAAATAGTATAAATAATTACTCAATTTATCCCCTATCAGCTATTGTGGAAATAATTAGAGAAACTAAGTCGACTAAATTCATTTCTACCTTGGATATAACTTCTGACTATTTTCATATAGACAGAAGAGTTCATATAGACAGAGAGATGTTCGATTTCATCTCTAAATCGAGTTTGTATGCATTTCTGAGTTTGCCATTCATATTGAGCTCTCGCTGTATTTCTGTTAGGAATAGACATAATTCTGCGGCTCGTGCTAAGGAGATCAAGCTTTGCTTATGTGGATAAGGTAATGGCAAATACCAACATAATCGACAAACACATTGAGGATCTACAAGTTTCGTTTTTATCCATTTCTAAAAAAAGTGAGCAGCGACTACATTAAAATGCATATTTGCAGTTAAAGAACTTCGTTTTTTAGGCTGCAAAAAATTACAGAGAGGAGTAAAAATAAACGAGTCTAGAATTATTGCAATTAAAAATTACCCACACTAAATACGAGAACAATTTAGCGTCATTTTGGGGATTATGTTTATACTATAGGCATTTATTAAAATTTTTGCGGATATAGCAAAGCTATTGTTGAATTTAGAGAGAAAAACGTTTAAGATTTTTTGGTTAGAAAGGCGAACATAGCTTTAAAAACGTAAGACTGATTCAAGGTTACATTCAAGTTAAGGTGTAAAATATGCTGTCCTGGAGGTTAAATTAAGGATATTCTCAGATTTGGTTCTGTAAAATGGTAAGCCGGTAGTATATTTTAGTAAAACCCTTAAGGAAGCTCAAAGGAAATATACGACCGCTTAAAGAGAAAAACTTTAGTGAACCTCTTATCCATTGGAAAATAAAGATTTGTACCGGTCACTTCGCAGGTTTTAGATTAAAGATAAACTCTCATTCAGAAATTATAGGAAGATCTCTAGGTTTAAAGTGTTTGTATTTACTTAAAGGATCTTGAAAATCTAGATCACATGGAGCTAAGATATAGAGCAAATATTAAATAAATAATCAGTGACTTTTTATTTTACACAAAAGACTCAAATAAAAGCATAGAACGGAATGATAATTTCACATCCCTAAAATATATATCTTAAATGAGTTACATCATGAGCCATTACCAAGTCATCTTGGAATGAGAAAGTTAGAGGCTGAAGGATGCTGTTGCACCGCAGCTCACCACAAAAAATTTGTCACTGATTACGTCAAGTCCATCAACAAATTTCAGTTAATTAACAAGATTACCACAATAATTCAAAAGCAAGCCGCTCTAATGAACTAGTTAGAAATTTTTTATTAGGATCATTCTTATAGAAGTAGAATAAATAAAAGTAGAGGTGTTTATAAACTCCCGGACCCATTTTGATGTTTAATAACTCATAAAATAATGAAGATATAAACAAACTTATGGCATTTATTGATGGAACAGCATATATTTTCCTTTTCAGGTTTGAATATCTTTACTTTTGTAAATATCGTCTGCGCGTGTGGTTAATTTCAGATAATTTCATTTTGCAGTCTAAATATCTGTACTTTTCTAAATATCGTCTGCTTATTAATTGCGTTTTCCTCTCTTTTGTTTTTGGCAACTATTGCCTATTATTATATGCCTAGGAGGATGGCCTTTGCAACAGATATGCTAAGTAGGATAGAAGATGCTGCTAAATTTCTGAAGCGCATAATGTTCTCCGACGAAGCATCCTTTCATCTTTCTGGCATTGTTAATCGCAACAATGTGCGCATATGGGGATCTGAAACCCCCCATGAATACCGTGAGGCACAAAGGGATTCTCCAAAGTGTATGGTGTGGACTAATGCACCACCGAGTCATTGAGCCTTTCTTTTTTACAGAAAAGACGGTCTCATCAGTCGTATACTTAGACATGTTGGAAAACTACGTTTTTCCACAAGTAGATGAGTTTCAGCCACATGTCTTTTTTCAACAAGATGGTGCACCACCGTTCATTATACCGCCAGGTACCGTCATTGGGGTACCATCGTTCGTAGTTCTTGGAATGACCATTTTACAGGAAGATGGTTTGGGTGAGGAGATCCAATTCCTTGGCCACCCAGATCACCTGATATAACGCCGCTGAACTTTTTCCTTTTGGGATTTGTAAAAGACAACGTTTACAGGAGGAGAGTGTCGAACATTGATGACCTAAAATTCGGATTTACAACCGCAATAGCCTCTGTGGATGCCGACATGCTTGCCGGTACCTGGCGTGAAATTGAATATTAACTTGATATTCTCCGCGCGACGAAGGGGGCACACGTGGAAGTTCATTGACAAGGGTCATGAAACTTATTGAGTCTATCTAACCATTTATGGTATTCATTTTAATATATCTTTATTATTTTATGAGTTATTAAACATCAAAATGGGTCCAGGACTTTATAAGCACCCTGTATATTTCTATTGATAATCGTAGTTACTTTTCAAAACGTAGCAAACCTCCTTGAAACAGTTTCAGAATAATTTCTAAAAAAATTATCTTAAGATACAGAACCTCACTAAAAGTAATTTCGGCAATGTTCTAGAATTTTGTAGAGTATTTTGGAGAAACTTTGCACCAATCTTAACATTAAGCACGTTAAAACGGTCCCTTATCTACCTCAACCCAATACTGTAAACTGTGTAAAAAAGAATATAATCAAAAGTTAACTAGCTTATGCATTAAAATCGCCTAACTTCGACTTGGCAAAAAATACTAACATAATTATTGTTATAGAGAAAGTCGAAAACACCAATGCATAAACTGTTCTTTGCAATAAAACTGGAAGGAGCATTTAAGATGAGGGATGTCCGAATATTGGTGAATGAGGCAACGAACCTTTCATATAAACCCCCGTTTAAACAAAAGCAATATTTTAATAAGAAATGACGTAAGGATAATTTCAACCCATTTGCCAAATCTTGATGGCGAAGAGTCACCAACCACCACCTTTTTATCGGGCCCCACTGTAAAGCCATTAGGTTATTTTGAAGCATGAGACATGAAAAATAAGCAATGTCCCCGCGGGGATTCGAACCTGGACCTCTCGAATACGTTTCGAATGTGCTACAAAGGCATGCGGAAAGGAGAAAGAAGCTATCTTATAAAACAATAATTTAAAATGTTAATTTTATAACTTTTAGAAGATATCCACTGAAGTTTATTTCTTAAACAGAAATTAAGCAGATGTTTCAAATTCTAACTCGAGAAAATTTTATTTCCAAAATGATACGCATTCTGAAAATGGTACGAAAAAAAATGATACTTTATTTTTTCACAGTTTTAATATTTTGGAATCGGAACATACATGTCAAAAGCTCTACATGGAAAAAATGAACTTTATGAAACTGAACATCCTTCCGTTATGTTTATAGAGTTCTGCTGTTAACTTAATCATCCAATTACCCAAAGTGACTGTAACGGACCGCCAGACGACTTCTAGTCCTGTCTGACTCGATATTAAAAGTACCGTAACTAAAATAAAAGTTTAAAATCGTATTATATATTAACACGTTGAACTAATGGTTATCCAAACTGAAATTTAACACAGATGTAACTCCACTGACTTCTGAGAGAAAAACACGTACGTTCAAACTAAGCTAAATGCAGTTTGCTTAATAATTAATAAGACTAGCCTAAACCTTGATTTATCCGTGATTTCAAGCGACTGCCAAGAAATCGTGGCACGGCGAGACTTATGTCGGCGTTTTAAATAGCAACGGCAGGAAGACAGAAACAAATGGCGATCCAATTTGACTCGCTTAACCAAACGCTAACCAAACGACCCTTTGCCAAACGCTATCTGTAACTCGAAACTTACAAGCAACTCGAAGCTTATTTCATTAATATGTACTTTGTTGAAACTTGACGAACAAGGAATAGTAACTCCAAAATCGTAAGATAAATGAGTTAATTAAAGTAAAACTTTGTATGTTAAAGAGTTCATGTTTATGTAATATCAATTAAAAAAATAATTTTTTTGTCTAGGCTGAATATGATGCAAGTCTATGTTGTCAGTCTATGCAGCTCAGTATATTTAAAACAAGTATATTTCAGAATAATAATAATTGCTATGAACGAATATTAATTCTGTTGTATGTTTCTACAAAATAAAAAAAAATGTTTCACTAATGACTTAAAATTGTAATTATAAGAAATTTTATTCAAATTTTGAAACAAAAAAATAAAATTTAATAATAAATTTGATAAATGAGAATGCTGTGTGAAGAAATTTCCTGTATAGGTGTGCGGGAGAATTCGGTTGCATTATAAATCTCGTAAAAAGTACTATTATATTTGTTTTATTGGATTGCTTTAAAATAAGGTTATTTTTCGTTTCATTTCAGCTTTTCTGACACTACTCATTTGACTTGATCAGAAATATTGACGTGTTGTTTGCATTTTTGTTGTATTCAATGTATAACCAAATCGAAAACTAGCGATGTTATACTAAATTTAAGCATAAAATGATTGATGTTTGACAAAATGTTTGCAAGTTTTCGTAAACTTAATCGTTAACAAAGCGATAAAAATAGTAGTCAATACTTAAATATAGATTTACATTTTAATGTAATAGGTAAAAGAAATACACTACAAATTAAACAAACGTTTTGAACGATTTGATATCTTTTTAAAATTGTGTATTTTGTCCTTTCGTCTATTTAACAGCCATTAACATCAAATCAAAACAAGCGCTGATCAAAAGCAAATTAAGCTAGAGGACACTGTACTTTTAGTCAACCAGATATGTGGAATATTTTCCAAACAATCATTCAGTAATTAAAAGCAATTTAACGTAATTTACGCAAGCTTTCACATTCGACTGAACATTTTTGCTCCGTTCTGGATTACACTGAAGTTGTTTAAGCTTCTACGAAATTTACCAGAAAGTTTTACTTTTTGATGGTTAGGCGACTTTCAACACACTTTCGCTACCCCATCATCATCGATCATGTGTTGTCCAATCATGCATTAAATGTAATCCGTTTTGGAAAGAATTTCAAGTCTTCTATTTGCTTGATAATGTCAAAAGTTAAGACCTAGTTTATGGTTCATTCAACTCAACATCTATTAACTGAAACTGCGAAAGGTTTTACTGAAAGTATCGATAAACGTCCCTCGTTATTAGGCTTTAAGAATTGTAACTGAAGTTGATGTTAAACATTAAAGTTTAACAATATTTATATTTTTCCGAGAGGCCCATTAATCAGTAGTGATTACGAAACTTTTATGTTCGGAAGTTTATACAGAACATTGACGAATTTGTTTTCTTTTGTATGTGCTTGAATTAAAGGATGTGAATTAGCGTTATATTAATGTCAAACTGTTTAAAATCTCACGTTTAATCAATACTCATAATGGAAGTAAGAAATACTGAGGAAAATTCCTGGAGTCCTGAATCATCATTCCCTATAAAACTGCAAACTGTTTTTTTTCGAATTTTGTTTAATTGTATTTACTTTAGAAGCGAATTGATACCCGAAAGAATTAAGCTTACAAACATATATGATGATTCGTGTGATACTCTATGCAAGTAAATTTCTGCTTCATTCACCTTTAAGGAAAATTATTAGAAGCCCTGCTTACAACTAAGCTATTTTATATGGTCTAGATGAGGTAAAACTCAGACGTTTGGAATTTCAGAAGGTTTACGAGACTTTGGTAATAGTTGATTACTAATAATATTCGACCAAAAATATATACGATCCGATCAAAAAATATATGAAAAATCAGTTCACTTCTAGACAGTTCTAAAATTTGGAGCAAAATTAAAACTAGATCTTTTTTGGCTAAAATTGGCCACATCTAGTCATTTTCAGTTGTAATATTTCAGCAGG
>KK117397.1:103237-171568 GCA_000611955.2 Stegodyphus mimosarum
TTATTCATTGTAATATATTTATTTACTGTTGATTTAAGCTATCATAATTTGCGAATAAGCTATGAACCAATAATCATTTTAAAAGTGTTCATTTTCAGCGAAGAAAAAGATTAAAAACCAGTAAAAGAGAAGAAAGTCACAATTTCTTCTACATGGTTCATACTCAATTATTTATTTATATTGCAAATTTCCTTATTCTGTAAGAATAATGTATCATCTAATATTGCATATTAAATGCTAAGGTTTAATAACCTAATGAAGACGTTATCCTATCCTAGTGACGGTACTATAACGTTTTTGGAGGACATCTACGTTAACGAAGACCCTTACAAACGAAATAAATGCCTTTTATTATTCTTCTAGGATCTATCTCATTTTATTTCCTTTTTGTTGTATAAAATTTTATCAGAAGCCAATATTCTTTGAATTGGAGTTACATTCTCACTATCGGAAATTTATTCATGGATTTAAATGGATAAAATAAAAGGATTCCATTTTTAGTCTAAAGAGAAAAGTTCAAACGATGAAGTTATTAAAAACATATTTCACTTTTGTTTGTTTATTTACTATATTACGAGGCTGTATTTCTTCAATTGCTAACACTATATAGTCACTCTAAAAAACTTTAGCCCCTTCTATGGAGTACTGATCTTTAAAAGAGGGCCTGTCCTGTACTAATAAAGTTATAAGAACTAAAGCATGTTCTTCAATTTCTTTTCCAGTCCCTTTACTTATTCCTGGAGACGTATACTATATTTCCTAAAGACAAGTATTTCCAACTATAAGAATTTAATTCTTTTAAGTTTCGAAAATTAAGATACAGAATTTTGTGAAAATAATCTCAGCACAAGAAGCTGGAATAGCTATCCAAATGAAACGTTTAACATTTAATATAACTTCACACAGTACAAATTCCAAAATAATAAAATATTCATAATAATTTAAGTAAAATATTTCGCACATTTAAATCCAAGGTGATACTCAGTTAATAATTATGGTAGTTTTCAATATCTCTTCATAATGCAAATTACATGAATAATGGATCAAACTTCAAGAACTTGTATTTGATCAAACTTCTTGTTGTGACCGATCTCACTTGCCCGGTCTCCTCAGAACGAGTATACGAAATTCATCAAGTGACTCCTATAGTTGATAAGATCCTTGTGCATCATATAGGTTGTCAGTACGATTTGTCCAAATCCACCCCAGCTTAGAGGTAGAGCACCCCTAGGAAGGGGATCCGAGGGTCTCCTACCCCTCTTTTGTTGCCATCAGTTCACACGAGATAACTTTCGGCTCCCCATGAATTTAAAAAGCTCCCATGCCGCGAAGACCCAATACATTTACAAACGTCCGAAACCGAGCACTTTGGTATGGAGTCAGAGTCACTAAGCTTCATCCCGTTTGGGCAGAGCAAAAATCGCTTATTATTAAACTTTCAGTTGAGTTCGTAAGAAGATTATTTTGAGAATATTTTATTCATTGAAACATTTGCTTAGTGAGCATCACATAAAAATTTAAATTAGCTAAAATTTTATTTATAAAACTTCTTACTAACCTTAATTCTTGTACTGCATTTGTAAATTTCTCTATCTTAAATTGAAACTTTTGCAACTGGAAGAACATAACTAGGATCAAAATTCATTCAGAATATTTGTTAACATTTGTAGTATTTACTAAATTATAAATTAATCGTTTTAGAACTTCATTTAAAAGAACTGATGGTCCTCCTTAACTTTTCTTTCTTCATCGAAGGGTTTATTGCTTCTTTAGAAGGAACAGATACATATTTTTCCAAATTATCTTATTTGTTTCAGTCAGTTTGAACTTAAGTCTTTATTTTACATTTATGTTTCAAGTTTCCTTATGTGTTAATATCTATATCTTTGTTTTTATCTTCGGTCAAAAGTAAACGTATCAAGAAATTGTACTTTTACTCAACCTCTGATAACTAGCATAACTATAACGCGCCTTTATCGTGTTCTCATCCATAATTGTTTTATGACTCTTTCATTTATCTGAAAACATTTTCCTAATTAGTTCGGCTACATATTCTACTGAATCTGTATACGTTATTGTAGTAGATACTGTCCGACACTGTCTTCATTCGAAGATTTAAAGCTTGTATTTCACTCGTTATGGCAAGATGAAAAAAATATCTTTAACATCCCGCTTTAACATACCCACAGAACGTGAATACTGATATATCGTGCGTAACCAGCTGCACAGAGTGGAATTAAAAAGAGGGTTTAAACAGTATAGAAATGAGGGCAGTATGGAAATATTCACACGCAGAATCATGCACGTATGAAAATTGCATCAGTTTGGGATAAGTTAAAAAATAGTGATTCTGAAATTATTTAACTCTGTCTTGGATAAAATAAAATATACTCTCTTGGTAAAATTATTCGATCTAACTTTTTAACTCAGAAATTAATTAACTACTCATTAAGATAAAATAATTTCTATCTATAAGAGATATAATTTTTATAAACAGATAGAATAATTTGACATCATAGTTCATTCATAATTAATAGACTTTGACATCAAACATTTTGATAAACTCCTTATATCATATTTAATAATATCCGCCCAAAATTAGTATTCCAAAGAGCTATTGGAAGTCCTTTCATCATAAAAAGCTTTTAGCAAAGTGGGGTGAGGAATATGTTTTATCTTGTAATGCTGGAGACGCCAAAACGTCCTTTCCTTCTATTTACCACGGATTGCATTCCGAGTCTTTTCTCTCTATTAATTTTAAACTATTTCAGATTTAATCTAGTCACGCTACACTTGCACGTTACCTGTTTCGTTTCAATCTAAGATCAAATAATTTATGTGAATGATCAAAAAAAGTACCTCAAGATGTGGAGCATTTGATGTTTTCATGCTCTATCTTTGATGGCCCCAGATAATGCTTGCAGAACGATTTGAAAACGTTCGGCGTGACTTGGCCAGTGAACTTATCGGTTTTCGTGAAGTCCAATCTGCTGTTCTCTGTTTTTGTTCGTTTTATTTATGCATGTAAGATTTCATGTTTCAGTTTAGCTACTTTGGTAAGCACCGTGTTGTGCATCTGTGGCGCACGAGAAGATTGTACAAGTTCAAAATTGAAAAAAAAGTATCCACCATTTCAATGAGTGGTCATCTTAGAGAAAACTATCGTACCATTACCAAGGGTCATTTATATTATCATATATAATGTATATATGATGGTTATTTGAGAGAAATGGTTGCCTTCGTAGTGTTTGCTGTAATAATTAATGACATCTAGTCATTTTTATTTATGGTTAAAACATGAAAACGTTTTCACTTTATATTGTACATTTATCAAAAGCTACGCAATTTAAAATATTCAAACAGACTATATTAAACTAGTTTTCGCTAATATTTAGGCACTCTATAAAGAAGCTCTAATCATGGTTCCTGAGTTTTAATATTATTTGTCAGAGTATTATTATTAAGCATTGTAATGTATGTCTAATTGTAAGCGATAATACTGTTTTCCTAAATTACAGCCATTGTTTAAGTCTTTTAGATGTCTTTCTTATATGTTCTTCAAATAATTTTAAAATCATAGAAGTGTTTCAATTATAAGACACGAATGGGTGATCAATTATAAACATTAAGGATACTAAGTTAAATTTCCTTAATGGATAAACAGATTTTGCTCGAGGCAACAGAAACATCTTTTCGTCTACTTCAAAGAACGCTCTTCGAAATATTTGATTATTACATTGAAAGGTATAATTTTAAAGTTTGAAAATTAAAGCAAACATTAGATATAATGCATCTATTCAATGAGTAATATTATACCGCCAACGTTAATAACAATAGGATACTACTTTATGTTTGTCGATTTTTGTTGTTTAACGTTTAAAATAACAGGATACTACTTTATTACCTAGGAATCATTCTTTCATAGGAAAGCACACTGTGGAGATAAATTTAACCCTAGAGTACAAAAAGAAGACAGGCTTTTTTGTTAATGTACCGTATATACCGTATATTACAAAGAGTTTCAGAAATAAAAGAATACAACAAATTCAATGGCAGATGCATGTAATTTTACGTTAAGCATAAAAGATTTTATTAGTCAAAAGGGCGTTAGTCCAGAAGGGCCATTTATTTCGTCTTGGCATTTTGCGTTGAATCACTATAAACGGCGTATCACTTTTCAAATTGTTGCCACCAAATATTATCGCCTTGTGTTTTATTTAAAGAAATTAAATAATGCCGAATCTGTACGTTTCTCACATTGTGATAAAACAACGGTACCTAGAGCCATCAAATTTTTAATAACATAATCCTTCTGCGAATGTGGTCATATGGAAGTCAAAGTCTGTAATTTGGAATTCGCTTTGTTATCGATTTCATATTTTGTAAAATTTGTTAAACTTGTAACTAAAACTTTCATATTTTCTAAAACTTTTAATTTTTGATTAACAAGCTCAAGGATTTCAAAGCGAGCAATGTCAACGTTGTATAGAAAAAAACATTTTTATCTCCAGGGCACGTGACTCTGTATCGTAAATTCTAAAGATATGCTCATTAAAAAATTATTTTGCGATATTGCTGTTGAACTGAATTTTGTAGTTTAACTGCAAAGAACATGATATTTAATAAATAAAGGTGTCAGGACTGAGTGTTCGGTGAATATCCTTTGAAAACATCTTCGTGAACTTCTTAAATCCTGATCTTGAACAGGGAGCTGAATGCACCTATGTTCTGTGGTCGGATACTGTGATTAAGTTGGAGAATAACTGCACTTGAAAGGGATTTAAAATCCTCTTTTATTAAATCACTATTATTTACAAACCACTTCTAAACTCGGGAGGGATACAGAAAGTAAAAGACCACACTTGGGTCTAAAATGAGCAATCAGATAAATTAAAAACAAAAACTAAATAGAAATTAGTTGGTCAGCTTAGAATTTAACTGCTAGCTAGTTAAGCAAACGTCGAATAGAGTGACCGTGATCTGAGACTAAAAGCTCTCTCACGCTAAGAGGTTTCTACCTTTCGTTTAAATATAACTTGGCTTCACTTCAAATTAGCATAAAGCTGAAAACGCTCACTTCTTCTAACGGGAAGTTGAAAATGAGAAGGGATAGAAAGATTTAAATTAAAATAAAACTTTGTTAGTTTAACTAAAACCTTACAAAGGTAACATACAAAACTTTAAAAAACGTGCCTTTGGGCGTAATTTGAAATCTGAAAGCTTTCAGATTTTTTTAATGAATTTTTAATGTTCAAATTAAAATGGGAAAATGAAAATATGTTATTAATTCAAAGAAGAATACTTTTTTACCCTCTGTTTGATAAATGTTTTGAGTAAATAAAATTTACGCTTGAAAATAAATTTAAAATATTAGCAAAATTAGCACATTATTTGAATTTAAGAGACATGAAGTGACCTTACATAACTGAAACCGCTGCAAAATTTGTGCTTCAATTATTTAGAGGCTTCATTAATGCTAAGTAAGCATTATTAGTTAATTGCAGTAAAACACTTCATCCCTATCTACTTTAATACGAATACTTTGGCGTAGGACATATAATGCATTAGAAGGAGAAAAATAATTTATCCTATAGTTTAACGGGAACAAGGGATTAAATAATAAACTTTATAAAATTTATCTACAATTTTGCATCCCAAATAATAAGAGCATACAGGTTCTTAATAGATTTATAAGAGTTTATCCATTTGACAATGAATTGATTATTTCATCTCGTTATTCAGAAGCACACGCTTTTATTATTAATGATATAAAAGTTCCAATGAATTTATTAAAGAGAATTGTTTAATTTCTTGTTTCCATTAAACTAAATGATAAATTGTTTTTCTGATTTAATTTTCATTAATTATTTAATGATATTTTAATAGAAGCTATTTTTTAATTCATCTTTTTAGTCTCAATAACCTCTTATCTATCAAATTATTCAATTAAAAGATAATTTTTTTCACAATTAATAATCATTCTTTTATTTTCAACAATTCTGTCGATGATAGAAACAAATATCCCGTGATTTTGCCCAAAAATCAGAAATTATGTTAAAACTGTCATATAAATTTCATTTAAAAGATATTTTCAGCTTTACCCAATGGTGTAAACAGTAAAGTTCTGCGAAATTTAGTTTGTTCATCAAACGACGATATGTGCGAAAAATTGTTTCAACATTAAATTGAAAAACTCTAAATCAAATTTAGAAAAAAAATCCTTTCAACACACTTTATTATGTATACAAAATAAGTGTACGTTCAGAATATGAGCTTGATAGGTTATCACAGAATAGTTCAAACACTGATTCCAATGTTTTGACCTTAGTGACAAACACCATGAGCGAGCTAAATAAAGGTTATAAGAACGCAGCTTGTTAAAAAAATCTAGAAAGTAGGGTAAATTAATATTTTTTAATAATTCTTGTTTCAATAGAGAGTGAACAGTTTTTAATAACCTATGAAAATTCAAATCCTTATAACAGATACATTTTTACGTGTCAGAATATTGAAGACTCATAAAAGAATATAATATTACGTACCCTAGTAAAATTTAGAAAATAAGCTCTTAAAATGGAATTAAAATTCTGAAGTTCTAAAAGTCCAATTTCCAAATTCTAAAAATGGAAAATTTCTAAAAAAATTTAAAAATGGAATTAATAATGGAAGCTCATAAATTTATGTAACTTCTACGTAAAGTTACGAAAAATGAAGATGGAAAAAATTTAAAGTTCGGGGTAGATTACATTATGACACAGTAACACCATAATATTAAAACTATGTTTTCCAAAAAAAATGAAGAACACCCAAATAATATTTTTTATCCTACTTGAATTAAAAGAGGTCAAAAATTAATTTCTTTGTAATCTATGAGAAGTTTCAAAATTTAATAAATAGTAAATTTTTAGATGATGAAATTTTCAGTCATAAAAAACAAATATTTGACAAGACATAAACGACAAATATTAGAAAAAAGTCGTGCAGTTTTCGAAAATCCCCCAAAATTACATACGAATATCCTTTAAAATTGTTTCTTCTTCTATCCGATGGTACAAACAGTAAATTTTGAGAGTTTTAATTTGTCCAGTATTTGAAAATATATGGGAGACTTCGTTTAATTATTGAATTCAAATAATCTAAATCGAATTTTGAAAATACCTCTTCGCCATATTTCCCTCGACAACGGACTGTGTACAAAATTTTAACTCAATAGCCTATCAGGAAGCAGATTGAGAATCAATGACAAACTTTAAACCATAGCGACAAACACTAATCTTCCAAAATGCCCAGCTGCGGTGAGATAGCTTCCCCGCAAAGCGGGGTTAGGATTGCCATGAAATGGCAGGTAAAGTCAGGGCTTCCAGATTTGGCCCAAAATCACCCATATGGCGATACTTGGCAGCAAAATTGGCGATTTGTCATAGACAGAGCGAGAACATTCTAGAACGCATTCTTATCGGTTTTCTTGGGAATATTCTCGAAGGTAGGTTAACGTTATATATACCCTGTCTATCCTGGGGGAAAGTAGTGTCTTGAGTTCAGAGATTAGCTTAAGAGCGATCGACGGATTTGAGAGCTGTACCTTAGTGCTTTGCCGTGAATCTGTTTTCACCGTTATACCCAGAAGGCTCTGCTGCTGATTGTTTCAGCCCGTTTGTCGTAGTTTCTCAACGAATGTAAACGTGCGTTTAAACTGTCCTGTGTAATAATGCTTACTGGAGAACAAATTATGTTTTCCTTCTTCATCAAGTGTTATCGTCAATTTCCCCAAATGCACTAACCCGTAGAATGCAATACTGTGATCGAACTGAATAAAAACCTATTAAAAGATCAATGCAGCTTGTTCACTTGGCTGGAAATCGAAGCCATGTTCAGCGGTCTATCTACTTAATTTTAGTGAGCGCACAAATTAAATCTGATATACAAGGCTAGTTAAAGTGTTAGGTTCTCCAAAACTTTTGCAGTTGAAATGAAGTGCATTCTTCCAAAAACGTTAATTCTGTTTTCTTCTGATGAGCGTGGTAAAATTCTATATTGAAACTTCGAATTAATAATGAGCTAAAGATAAAATGCAGTTTAAAGAGAAAAGAAATGCATCTAAATGCCTCAGAGTATTTTTTTATTTGCAAAGTATTATTTTCTTCGTAATTTTAATATTGCATGTTATTATCCTTATTATTTTCAGTAGCTTCTTTGTAACATAGTATCTTTGTATTTTTGATGCTTTGTGGACATGGCTATCGAATTCTGGCATCATCCTTTTTAAGAAAAAGGATCATCAATAGAATGAATGCTCTGCAATGCATATAAGGCTGCTGAATCTATTTACTTTAAAACAATATCTGAAATGAAGACTTTTAATACTGAACATTTGATAATTTAGATTTTTCTAAAGCGGAAAATAAAGTGGCTAATCCAAAATAAAAGAAGAGTTTTAAATTTCGTTTAAGAAGAGTTTAGAAAATAAGAAATAGTTTTCTTGAATTCAATAAGAAATATAATATAAATTTATTGCTATTGACTGTATTTGTATTCAATACTACATTTTGAAGTCATATATCCAGCTAATATACTGAAATTCTTATACAATCAAATAGGTTTGAGTTGCTCTATGACACGGAAAGTATGCTTGTATGAAATTTCGAAAGTATGACATATTAATAGCTAAATAATTTCATATTTCCTCGCTTTCCTCCTTTTTTAATTTATTTTACGTCCCGAAAATAGACAGGAAAAATTATAGGAGTAGTAGAATTTCCAAAGTACGCGATTACAGTTAGATCATAA
This sequence comes from Stegodyphus mimosarum, assembly GCA_000611955.2. NCBI lineage: Eukaryota > Metazoa > Arthropoda > Arachnida > Araneae > Eresidae > Stegodyphus > Stegodyphus mimosarum. The sequence continues at coordinate 112,025 of KK117397.1, forward strand.
CAAATGAAAAGTAGTCATGGCTAAACTACTCGTAACTGTCACAATATTATTTCTTTAAAAGAAACCTACATTCCAATAAGAATACATAGTAATATTTATATTACAATATCAGATGGATCTTACGATATCTGACGGTTCCAGCTCAGTTATATTATAAAGCCTCAGAGGAACCTCACATAAATGAGGCTTGACCAGAGTTCCCAAGAGGAACATTGGAGAAATGAAGGAGAAACAAGTGAACACAAGATCCGTATTTCGCAAGGACGAACACATTAGTATTAGGCAAAGTTACAATGATCTGGAACGTAAATAATGGAAGTAAGGCGAAGTCACATGTTTGCAAAGTTTCTAAGAGTGAGAACACCTCGTCTGGGTAGCTTAACAAAGAATCAGTATAAAATACACTGCTAATTTCAAAAAATAAATGCAAATGCGAATGTTTTTTAGATTTTCGGAAACTATCTCTAAAAACTAGTGGGAAAAATACGCCGAGGAAATCCAGTATGGATTATCAGTTCAAAATGTTTGTAGGTCCTTAGCGATTAGATTAAGAAGTTTTATTACATACATAGAAGAAAAAGTGATCATATAAGAAATTTTAAGAAGTCAAATATCAGAAGTATAGAAAACAATGTGCAGCTCTTAAATTACCTGCCCGGAGCCAGAGTAAACAAAAAGTAATGATTATGAAAATACCTCATTTATGTTTTGAAATTGGGTATTCAATTAGAAATATTCTAAACCTGGGAAGATGGCCCAACAAATATGAAAATAAACGTATTAAGGAAAATGACAGGTAAGTCTGAACATACAGGTCCTTTTAATGTGTAAAATTGAAGATAGGAAGGTGGATGTTAAAGCCACGATGAAAGCTCTAATACTATTGCTAGAAAGAGGTAAAATGCGTAATGAGGACACAAAGAATATAGACAGTTTTTAGCAAAGTTACAATAAACAAAGTCATCTGTAATACCTACATGAAGCAGCACGCATTCAACAATTGTTCCTTTCTAATCGTAGTGCGTAAGAAACAGAGTTTTTGCAATCCCTTGTTCGAGTCGAAGTTAACAGTGAGCAGCGCTTTTATGGAAGAATATTGTTATGGAAAGCATTTAACTTGAATCTTTATTCAAATGATAGATGTTGCATGAAAGATAGTGATTTCACTTCTTTTGATTCGTTTAGTGTAATCAAAAAGCAAATTAAACATGCATGCATAATAACGATGAGTGAAAACACTTTTTTAAATTCATGTTGCCTGAGTCATTATATGTTTCTAAATGGGCTAGAACAAATTGTATTTAATTTCAGCTCAAAATATTGACATATTGAGGTTCCATTCCTCAGGTGAATATCTATGCTGACTTTTTAACGGCTTTATGCATTTCCATGCTTTGTAAAAAACGTCATTATTAGCGCAAGAAGTTGCTTCCCACATCATAATATAAAATTTGATACCAAAATATACTACACGTTGGCTAGATAGGTTCTAATCTGACTGTTGATTCTAGCCTGGGATAAGCAATCACATGGTTTCCATGGCCATTCAACGCCTTTTTTTATTGTTAGTTAGTTGGTTTTCGGTGTGCTTCGTCAATCCTGACTGAGATGACGTCAACCAGAAATGCATTTTTTGTAATGATTTTGGAATTCCAGTATCACTTAAAAAGACGGTTTTACTCACTTATGCTGATGTAATGAAGCATTTCCTTTGAGTCAGAACTGAGTTACTGTGGAAAAGGAACAAGAAAGACACGTCAGTCAAAGACATACCGAAATTGTTTGCTGTGACATTTCAAAAATTTGGAAGAAAAGCTCCATGCCTCAGATAAGTTACCTTAGGTAAGTTCCTCTGGAAATTGTACCTAAAGATATTCCAGCTAAAGTTATTGACAGGTATAAACTGCGGAGAGAATGTCGTAAGGTACGATCCCAACTTCAGTCAACCGCTACACCCATAATACAGTCTTCGTATGGCATCTATTTTGACTGGAGGAAGAACGAAACTGAAGTGTATGAGAATAAGAAAAATTCGTTTTGCAGGACCACAGCTGCGAAACAGCATATTTTTCTCTTGTTAGAACCTGGTTATGCTTATATAGGATATGTAACGCCCTATTCAGTGCAGATATTACACAAAGAATCTCCAACATTGTTGCACAGAAAGGGATTAAACTTTTGAAATTCGTTGCTGTTGGGTATGATGAGACGAGTGTCAACACTGGGAAGAAAAACTGCGTAATTAGACGTTTTGAGATCTTTGTTGGTCATAAACTTTATTATTTTCCATGTTTGTTGCACACCAATGAACTACCTCTTCGCCACCTTTTCAAGAGAGTGATCAAAATACATGTGGAATACAACAGGTTTCTTGAACAACAAGAAAATTTCTGAAAACGCATGAAACTCTTCCCGTGACAGTTTATGTCCCTGTTCCAGTTGATCTGTGCGAAGGCGGTAAAAAAGAACTCAGTAGTGACCAAAATTCTTCCTTTATATTTCTAAATCATTATCCTCGGCGAAGTGCCCTTGAGACCTAGCAAAGAGGAGTCCTGGGAAGATGGCTCACTACAGCCAACAGATTTCTTCGCCTTTGTGTCAGCCACTAAACCAACAGACGTCTTGAAGCTACTAGCCAAATATGGTATAAACATTTATGTGCCATTCTTGTTTGAAATAAAAAACTCGAGAGAGCAGCACATGGAGCACATCATGTTCACGTAATGATTGAGAAAAGTTCATTCTTGCCAGAAAAATTTAATGGAATCGTTCACGAAATTTTTTACTCGCTATGAAAACTTCCTACTGACGATACTGGAAGATGAAAGAGCATATATTCTTGAAGTAGACCTGAGAAGGATATTGAAAGCAAGGAAAAGCGACTGGAAGGGGAAATACTAAAATCTGTGCTTTCCAACCTGAATTTGAAAGGAGAGGAGTATTTTGGGTTGATTCGCTGGGAGAATCCCTGGCAATCTCTGGCTACCTTGAACCTTAGTGACAAAGACATAAGATTGATTAGAGACGGTTCAGTTTGAAACAGGAAAGCTCCCTTGCCATTCTTAAATAGAACAGAAATATGGGAGACTGGTAACAGAAGCGCCATTGGCAACATGTGGTGCAGAAGCCAGGTATGAATGCATACGCAGTCGAATCAAGTTCCGGAAACTAACTCATGAAGTTCAATACCAAGATGAATTTCTTCGGCTCTCTTGTGGAACCTGAAGATGACGAGTGACTAAGCTGAAACTTTTTAATGGCATTTTGTGACCAATTACAACCATATGTTGGGTCAGAAAACAAAACTGTTGTAAAATATATTGTTAAAAATAGTTTGATTCTTGTTTAACATTATCATTGATTTTTTATTTACCTCATATGGAACCTGAAGATAACGAGCGATTGAGCTGCAGTTTTTTACTGTGTTTTGTTTTCATTGAACAGAACCATTTGTTGTGTCAGGAAATAAAAACAAATTGAAAAAAGAATTACCTTTTTCGCTCCACCCTAATGCATAATCGTGCATAATTCGCTATAAAAGCATAATTCGTGGCTGGAACTTACACTGAATTTAAATCAAGCACACACTGTGATAACGTTTTAAATAAAATAAATAAAACTGTAGAATAAAATAAACATAACGTAAACACAGTATATCTATGTTTAGTATCATGCAAGCAAAAAGAGCTGCATATAAATAATTTCATCAAACATTCATGAGCTGATTCATAAAGTTAACTAAGCCTTTGGTCTAGCGAGAAGAAAAAGATTTTGGTAAGCATGTATTGTTAAAATTGTTATAGTAATGCGTACAGACCAAGACATCTTAACCTTTTTCCCTCCATTCACTCCTTTAGACGTTCATCCGCCATTGCAAAACTAAAAAAATACATATATTTATTCAAATAATTTATTTTAGTTTTTAACGTGTTTCATAAATTAAACAAGAACGAGTATTGAAACTGTTAATAAATACTAAAACTTGAATAGAGGTAGTTTCTCATATTCATAAAAGAAACTATTCAGCTCCCCCCCACAGTGGCAGACACTTGTCATTCTTAGGCATGGAGGTGCCTATTAGATAGACCACCGTTGCTTCCTGTGAAGGAACAGACAATTTTCATTCATGCCTTCTCTAAGATTCAAGCCCAGGCCCTTCGGAACGGCATTCAGAGGCGCTAACCACTTTCCCGTCTGAGCGGCTCATAAAACAAACTAAATACTTAAAAAGATAAATAAAAGGCTGACCTCATTCTCTTCGTGAAACTATGAAATCCCCCCGTCAACTGAGAATCCCTGCTGGAAACAAAAAATTGAATTCGTTTTTCCTAAACGATAATTTTGAATATCTTTCTTTGTAAAATAAATATTAATACCATTGTGAACATAATTATATTCCCTTAACAAGCAAATTCAAACCATAGAGACGACTTCATTTATGAACACGAAATGCAAGGATTGTATTTCAAATGGCCTTATATGCATTATAACAGCCTTCTTGGATTCAGACTAATTCAGCTAGCTCAGAATCAAAATAAAGTGTAACCTAAATTCCATAGTGAGCTTTCACTACAATAATTATTATTTTTAAAAAATAGACACAACAGTAAAACCAGTTTAAATTCATTCTGCGTCATCACTTGTTAGGAGATGTATTAAAATATACAAAGTGCAAGCCAGCTGGACCTAGTTTAAAACATAAGCTTTTTTACAATTGCGAAAAATTCAAAGTTTAACATGACTTTATTAGAGGCTACAAGCTTCGTCTAGACGGCAACATGTGACAGCTGATGGAGAGCAGAGACTCTTGACGGCTACCTAAGTTTAGCAGAAATTGTCTTTACCCTCCCATTAGGAGTATATTAAAAAAAATTAATTTTGGCATAGATAAGGACTGAGAGTATATAAAGTCATACATACATTACAGATGAATTTCTTCGAATAACGACTGATTAACTTCCAGTGATGAACACTTTCGTCATATAGAAGTTTTCTAATTAAACATGTAAGCTTAGAGCATAATATATAGCATAACATTACTTAAACTAATATTAAAATCAAACTAAACCTAAGTATAAACTAAAACTAAAAATCCTAACCTTAAACAAAAATAAATCTAAACTATAACAAATATTAGACTTAAATCCTTAATTAATTAATGCTTGTTGTTACATATAATTTTTATTATATTAATTGTTCATTTGCTGGAAAGAAGCATAGTTCAGTGGGTGTCCCTAATGTAACTTTTGCTACCAAACTCTATTAGGACATTCACAGTGGCAATTTCATCGTTCAGCAGAGTTGCTAATTGCTGTTCGGTTGCTGAGTATAAATCTCTTTATATGCATCAACATTATTGGCAAGAAGACGTAGATGATCTGCCGCTGTTAGTGGGCAGTGAAAAGCGAAGTGATTAGGGTCACCTTCTTTTCCGTAGACACGGACAGCTGTGTCTGAGATATTAAGAGTGACACAAATACATCGGAAACGAACCACGGCCAGCAATATAATTAGTTGTACTAAGTTGATAATTTGACGTGTTAGTGAGACTTCCGGTATGAAACCATATTTATCTTCATGTGTCACATTGGTCCGATTCCAGCTGCCATTCTTGGATCGCCATCTCTAGCATCGCGCGCTGGAAAACTAAGTTCAACTGTTTTAATTCTTCTAGATGCTTCCTTAGCCAACACATCTGCTGTTTCGTTTCTCTGTAGCCTGGGATATGCTTTTAACCCAGTCAGATATTAACCAACCTGAGCGAATATTGTTAAATAGAAGTAGCTGCGTTTCTGTGATTAAGGGAGATGTGTGATTAACATTCAGAACTGAGAGTGATGTCGAAATATTATCAGTACAGATAATCTTTGTTGGAGCTAATGGCGTTTCACGCAATATGACTGCTCTAATGGAGAGCGCTTTAGCATGAAAGGTTTGGTTCGGTTTATTTGGTTTGTCTTTAGCATGAAAGGTTTGGTTTGGTTTCCGGCAAGGCCTCGACAGCTATCTGCCTAAGGGAAGGGATGTCTTCGGAGAGAATGTTCTGAGGAAACCTGACTCATATACACATTACATATGGGTAAAACCACGAAAACGCCCATGCAGCCAGCCCTTTCCTGTTATTCGAACATCGGTCCGAACTAAAAGTGTTACGCGACTTTACAGCTCGGCCGCTGATGGCGCTTCGGCTTGAAAGATAGTATTATAATGGTTTAGTTTGCCTCTAAACCGTGACAGAAATTCAAACACCGAAAATACTTATGTCTGTAGCGCTGTGATACTCGGATATACATTTCAGATCTAATTTTAAGTGCTGTAGCCAGTTTAGGCACATTTTTAAAGCATATTTATAATATATGAGTAAAATATTGCAAAACTACCCTGAACTCTCCCAGAAACAACACAGGAAAAATGAGCAACATCAGAGTAGTGGCCCACCTTTAATTGTTTTCCCACTTGGTCATACACAACAGGTTTTTGAGAGCTATAAACATTTCGCAAGCGATATGAAGATAATAGAACCTGACGAAAAACCAAGAACGTTCATCATTTTGATTGAACGACAAAGCTTTCACGCATCTTCACAGTAAAATATAAACAAATTTCATATTTGGCAAGCTAACAATGAGAAACGATTTTTTTAATCCGTGCAAAGCTCAGCGGTGAGCCAGTAGGCGAATTTAACGTTGGGAATATAAAAGAAGATTTTTTATTATCCATTTTATAAAATTCAACGGAGAACGTTTGTTCCAAACATATTGTACTGCAAATCGTAGTTCAGTTCGTTTAATAGACAATTCGTTTAAAATTTTTATTTCTATAGTTTCCCTTGCCATATGTTTCAAATGCCATATGTTTTGTACGTTACAAAAGATAGACCAACTCTGCTTTTCACCTTATTCCTCGCAGAGAACAAACTATATCATAGCGTATTTGCAATGCTATCTACGGAAGGCATCACTGAATGTAAAATATTTCATAAAACTGCTCATTTTCATAAAACTCTGAAAAATATTTCATAAAACTCTCTCTTTGCTCTCATAATTACATAAGTACTCAAAAATGTACAAGCGATACCTGTCGAAATTTGTTTCAAATCCATATTTTTGAGAGTTTTCGAGATGTACCGTCATGGATTACATATAGCTTTAGATAAAAATGGTTATTTATGTTATTACAAATTTCATTTTTATCCCATTAATTATAGTCTCTGTTATGTTTCTTTTCGTGTCTTTCTTCTAAACTCTCAAGTTAGTGAAGAGAAGTTTATGCAGCTGATATATACAGATGTTCAGCAGTCATCCAGAAACAGGTGCTGTGTCTTCCTTTGCTTTGCAGACGGCAGAAACAAAGTATGTCTTTTTTTTTCAATTACAAACAAAAGACCATCCTAACATCCAATGGTAACTAAAGAAACAAAAGGCATAAATGCACTTTAAAATGTAATGTACATAAATGATTTCAGAAATATATTTTTAGTTAGAAAAATCAAGCCATTTCTAGAGCCATCAAAAACTGCAAAGACGCTTACTATAAAAGCTTTACCATCGATTTTCGTCTAAGTGCAAGTTAAATGATTTTCATCCTTCTAGCTTTCGATGTTTCTGCAGAATTATTGGATTTCCACCAACACCACACGTTACTTTCTCTCCCATAAAACTCGTCTCACACCCCTACCCCTCTACCAAACCGGAAAAAATAAAAAACGTTTCTCTACTAAAAGATACCTATAAAAGAAGGAAGAAAAAACCTCTTTGGGTAACGATTTTCTGGCTCCTAAACGGCATTAAATGTGATATCTAAGACCACGATATATTTTATCTTTTTTTATATTCCTATATTTTTTATTTTCGCATTTCTGAAAATGCTAATATCAAGAATGTAGGCCAATGAAGAAAAATTACGACATCAAGTGGAGGCTCAGGGAATCAAGAAAAATAACCTCTAGGAGAAGGCAATGCTTTCCGTCCTGCTTGGGACTCCCGATTTATCTCTCATATCGGCATTTCGAACTATATTTAGCCCGAAACGGTCTCTCAGAGAAAGAAATCTGTTTTTGAGAAAGGAAAATTTGTGGGGGTTGGTTTACTGAAATGCAAATAACTTTCCAAAAATCGATTGGTTTGAATTCGATTTCCCTTCCTTTCTGGTGTGGAATACTTCGTGTTGTCTAATTGACTACAACTAGATTATATCTAGATAAAATATTTTTATGCACTATGCATCACAGAGAAGTATTTTGTGAGTAAATTTAAATACTATTTGAAAACATAAACTATGACTCTATCTTGACCCTTTTTAATGTTTATTTATTTGCTTATTTATTGTGCCTGCCTCGCGTGGAAATCATTGTATTTCCCTTTTAATAAACGACATCTGATGAAGGTAACAGATGACGTTTTAAAGCACTTCAGACTGTATTCGGAAACGCATCTTCTAAATTATAAAGCAATATGATATCTTACGCAGTTTTATCTTCAGACATTTCTATCACTGCTATTTACATATTTTTACGCTAGTAGCAGGATGGATAAGACTACTAAAGATTGATAACTTGAACTGAATGCAAATCCAGCTAATGTATTGGTGGCTTGGAAGGTTACTCAGTTTCTCCCATTCATATCAGAATATGAGTCAGTTTTCTTTACGAAATCCTCTACAAAAATTCAGGCCCACTTAGAGAGCTAGACCGGGTGTTTATTGTCATTATCCAGGTGTCAGAAAATTCATTAATAAAAACAGGGAAAGATCAGCAATACAACGATTAAGATTCTTTTGAGAGCCGAATTCCTAATCAAAAACCTCATTTTAAAAAGTCGGTTTAAACTAGCTATTAACATTAAATAAGATGATATTTCAATAATATAATTTAATTAATATTTCCATAATATATATTTTCAATAAGATGATTTCTCAATTTATTTTTGGTAGGTTTAAAACGACTTTTCGCATTAATATGTAGAGCCAAAGAGCGAAAGAACAGCAGATGTTAGTTTTTTTAACTGATCATATGAATCATGAATATTATTTCAGGTGGCAGATTCCGTTGTTGTGAACGAAACAAAACGTATGTTTTTTCCGATTTTTCCGTAAGACTCTCAGCATTCATTAAGATTCAAAACTCCATAATTCTTTGGTTTTTAACTTCTTTAACTGCATTTCAAAGCACTAATGCAATATTAAATTCAACATCGGTTACGTCAACACTGAGAGATTTTGTTTAACAGAGGCTAACATTGCTGTGCTATTTCTGAATTCTTGAAACTTCCGTACAAAAGCTTCCCTCATATTTAAAATTATTGTTTTGAAATAGTAAATTTCAACTACGGAATTGATTGCTTGATGATGTTTCAAATGAATTAAAGGTTTTCTTTTCGAAATCTTGAGCAAAAAGTGATAATTTGTACTCTAAGGAAATGACTTCTTCCAACATGAAAAAGATTGTGTTTCTTTACCCGCATAGTTCAGAATTTAGATTAATTAGATGAGAAGTAACGTCTACCATGAAACTAAACTGTTGGATGATGGATGGTCAGGATAGTCAAAACACATCTCAAGGAGAAATGCTTTAGTTTCTAGTTGTAAGGAAGCGAGGAGTTTTGAAATGTTTACTATTGAAACCCAACGTATCAACAGCAGAACATCTGCATATTCACTCTGAAACTAAAAATTCTTTAAATTGGCGATGATAGAAAGCCTTACTACTATGGCTTTGACAATTCTGATTACCAGTTCCGAAACATTGCAAATTTCTACTGGAAATACCTACGTTACAAAGAGTTTCTTAATAGAAGAAATACAAAGAGTTTCTTAATGAGTGATGCAATGGTAAACAAGTACCCAGTCATTATTTTTTTTCTTTCAATTTTTTCAAGGAACAAAACGCTTTCTCATTCCGTCATACATTTTCCCCATCTATTGAAAGTGAAAGAATTTTATCGAGTATAGAGGTATCATTTAAGTTTCTAACCAGCTATTTTATGTTAACTTACTTTTCTATCAAGCCTCGTTTTCATTTCCCTGCCAGAATGTAAATGTCGAACTCCTATTTAAATTAGATAGAAAGAGAGAAGTATTTAAAGGAAGGTTTTAGAGGGTGAAATCAGAGCGTGTTCTGCCTCTTTGAAGACAGCATTGCTAACTTCTCTAGCGATCAGTATTCTGCGGCGTTGAAATATTCTTGCAACGGAGCTTGTTTGAGCCGATTTCGGCCAGAACATCTTACTCGCTAGTTATACTGTGAAGACGTTAATCTATACTAAAATTTCATTAGTTTTAGTTCATCTATTATCTTTGATTTAAAGCCAAAGCACTAGTTGTAACCTCTGTAAGCACTAGTTGGGGCCGTCTGTTAACCTTTATTTGAATTAATAAAGGGTACCTTAGACCCTTTCCCTGTCTCTGTGGTGTTTATAAGACACGGTAAAAACTCGTTATCTTTTAGAACTCTGGTTTAATTATATGCTACCTAAAAAGGCCAGCTTCTTATAAGAGAATATTATGTTTCGCCATGCATTCAATGACCGCACCGCATTTGTAATATCCTCACCCCATATTTGACCTTTCAGGAAAAATAATCCTAAATGTTCTCCTTTAGGAACCATACAAAAATAAATGAAACAAGAAGTGAAACTTTTGCTCTGTCAGTTATGTCACAAGATTCGTCAACGGCTATTTATGAAGCTGAAACCAATTTAAGATCTTCGATTTGCTGATTGGTTCTATTCGAAGACATTTTACCTGTTCTGTCTTTTACTGTTTTACAGCATACTCTTAACTCTTTTAATTTGTTTTAGGAATTTCTGACTTGTTCTTAAAATCCCGGAATCGCTCTTCAGGTACATCTATAAAACAACTTTCAACGTATTCACCAACTGCATTTGGTTTGCCTCTCTTAGCAAGCTCTTGACTAACAATAAAGCTTGCAGTGTTAGCATTGTTGGAAAATTGCACTCAATATTTGAATACAGAGCTCGATTTTTCTTGACTCTACAGAATTCCTCACCTGCTGATTTGCTAGCATCACCGCTTTTATATCCATTGACAAATAAGTTAAGTTTAGTTGCAAAATATATCTCCAAATTTGATTTCCTGTTATGAGTCAATTTTTCTTGACAAGTAACATAGGACTGAAGGCCATCTGACTTTTGTATATAGGCGAAAGGTTTGGTCCATTCAACTTTAAATTCATGGATTTCGTATTTCGCTTTGCTTTGCTTCTTCTTTGTAGTCATGTCAAATAACACAAAAATAAGTTTCGTTTTACTGCAATTAAAAGCAGCAACGCGAAGTTAAAATAACTTATTAAAGTGATGCCAAAATACCTGCCAGATCTGCAGCTGTTTGAAATATACAGGTAAAATCGTATTCTGAGTAACATGCTCTTATTTATTTAGAAGTCAAACAACAAAAATCAGCTTTATATTTTCAAATTTTCACAGGACTAGTTTCTAGGTTTTACCGAACCATCATCATCAGCTGCAAAAGCGCAAATGCTGTTTGTTATTTGACTTCTAAATTAATATTTGCTCCGTGTGTTATTGTATCTTAATTAACATGCTCTTATCTCTCGAGTGAGACATTCGGCACGCGATGCGCTGACAACTGTATATACACTGACGAACAAGCTATGTCTGACTGGATGTAGCTCAGCTCGTGCGCTAGTTGCGCATACCTCCTCGGCCTACCTCCTCATACCCGGGTCCGCATTATGTCAGTCCAATAGACACATCGTTAACTGGCATGTAATCAAAATCGATTCTTGGCAGAGCTGCATTCAAGTGGCTAAACAATACCCCCATGGATTGACGACCAGTCTCATCATTTACCAATTCTTACAGCATATTTTAATATCGTTACAACATAATCGTAACACTATATTTTTCAGTTAGTTACAGCATATTTTAATATCTTTAGGGCATAATCGTAACAGCATATTTTGCAGTTCGTTACAGCATCTGCAATCGTTACAACATATTTGGCAAAATTAATAGTTACACAACTGAAGACAATGGATAATTCGTAGCAAAATTGATCTACAAACAAATTTTACCATATCATTATCTGGAATGATAATACGGTAACAAAAGTTGAATTTTTAAGGGTTTATAGCAAATCCCTCTGCGCACTGTTGTGATGCCAACAATTAGCGCATGCAGCTGAGAACTGGAAAATCTACGGTTTGAATCTTTGAGAAAATAATAGATATTTCACCTCTCAGAAGAATCTAATCCTCTATACAGTGTTTCCAAAATATGATGAATGATAACTCGTTACTATCAAAATTCTGATCGAAGGTATCTCAATAATTGAATGCTGAGTCCTCCCCAGTCGCTTTCTAAGCGCGGGGAAATGTAAAAAATTATCAAATTCTCCTCTGTGTGCTCTGTGGTAAGCAGTTACCACATTTAGTTGACAATTCGCAGACCAAGATTTGAATCCTGGTGAAGACACTGAAGAATTCTCAGGCTTCACAATTCCGACAAACCTATTATTCTATAGCAGCTGAAACATGTAACTCCAGATATAATATACGAGCTTACGAATTATCAAACCAGAGAGATCTATGTAAATGGTCTATTTGCTGCCCAAACGGTATAGTGTTTAATAAGGCTGACTATCCTACCTAAGGGCCCAAGTTCAAATTCGGACAAGGCATGGATGTTTGTACGCGTATGCACTGAGCACTGCGCAGACTGATGAACAAGCTATACCTGACTGACTGTAACTCAGTTCGTGCGCTAGTCGCGCATACCTCCTCCACGTCCCGCATACCCGGGATCCGCATTCTGTTAGTCCGATCGAGTGGGGCAAAGGGACAAATTGTCCCTTATGCGGCAAAGGTGGTGCCTAAAATACATTCCCAGCCGAAAATCCTCTCGAAATGTGGTAAGGAAAGAGGAGTGGGAGACCATCGGACAGCCCCCCGGATGTTCTTCCTCAATACTGGGGCGAGAGCTTAACAGTTACGTAGGTTAGATAGGTTACCTCAGTCACCTGCAGTACCACATAGGTGCTGGCCTAGCTGCTATCTATATTTGTATACTATCCAGTTATAAATAAACATGAAAGGAGTAGAGAAGAAGCTAAAATGAATTAAATAAAAATTAAAAAATAAGTACCTAAGCAAAACTCAATCTAAATAAAGCAAAGAAGTAAAATTAAAATGAATGAAACTGAGAAAAAATTAATTAAATCTGAGGGAAGTAAAAAATCGTAATTAAGACTAAGTAATATAAAAACGCAAAAGAAAACGGAATAAAATAAAAATATAAATTAATGCAATTCTGCCCCGTATTTGAATTATTTTTATGACTGTGCTGTCTAGATTAATTTTTATAAATGAAACCGCAAACTGTTTACGTATGTGTTGGTGACAGTTCCTAGTGTAATCATAATTGATAGCTTCTCCAGCAGGTAATTTCCCCCCAACCAAAAGATCTATATCAAATCCGTCTACTTCTTTTTAGCTTAAAAAGTTTATTTTTATTAGTCTAAATATCAGAATCCTTGTACGCATCAGAATGAGCACAAAATATTTTAATCTCTTCTTGGTTGTAAGGTTCTTGGAAGCTCCTTCTACTACATATTTTACATGCACGCATTCGGAACATGCATAAACCAGCGCTACTCATATATCTAAAACAAATTTCTTCTCTTAAAGGCTTGAGTTTTTGCATGGAGGCAATTTTTTTTCTCTTTTAAATATTGCCATTTGGCTTCAATATCTTGATATGGTATCATTGTTTTTTAATACGTTGTTTTCCTATTTGAAACAGTTGTTGAAAAACTGGAATGAATGAGAAAATATCCACATAATCACTCTAAAAACATAAATATAAATACAGCAATTTTAGGCTTTTTTTAGGCTTAAAGTGTTCGGAACTCTGAATGAAACTAAATGAATCTAGATGCAAATATAAAGAGATTATTTCAAGTGTGAACTAGAAAAATAAAGTTAAACGCAAAAGAAAACAGTTAAATAATGGGAATTTCACATTTCATTTAATACATTTTTTTTCCAAATTAAAGTCTTTTTAATTAGTTATTTTCAGGTGTTTAAAATATATACTTTTCTGTTAGGAATGTTCATTTATTTTTTATTGACAACTCTGATTTACGCGTTCAAACGTTAAAAAATTTTTTGTAATATATGCCGTTTAAAAAAATTTGATGTGTACACCACATGACTTTCCTGTACTGAATACTAAATTATAATCCCCATTTCATTTAAACTTATTGAATTTAATTAAATCTACTTCGTCGATAGCGCATAAACTGTTATAGAATAAATGCACTCTTTAAAAGTCACTACATTTGTTTATCATAGCGACACTCTGACGTTAGGTTCACTTAACAACGTTAGATCTCGTTCATTTTATAACTCAGATGGATTTATATATATCATCTGAGGAAGTACCTAATTGTTCCGTATATTCTATTCAAATACTATAGTAAATCTAAACGATGTGTAAAATAAATTAAAGAAATAAAAAAGAAACTGTTTTTCCCAGACTATTCATTCGCTCCTCGTAAACATTCTCCTCTGTCCGAGACAGACTGGCGACAGTATTTGCTGCTAATACTAAACACTTATTTCCTTGAATTGCACTTGAAATGTGGTATTTCTCATTCAATTAATTCAGTTCTCACTTCGAGGCAAGGGAAAAATACATAAAAACTCAAAATATCTTCATTAAAAGTTGAAAGATATAGAAAAACATAAAACACCGAATACAGTTAAAACAATTGAAATAATTGTTTTTAATTAAAATTCAATTTTCTACGCGAAAACAAGCAATTTGGGCAGCGGACAAGAAGACAGAATTTTCGGTCCACAAAACTAAACGTTTCCTTTTGGTCCTACTCGGCGAAAAGACACTGAAGGTGCAGAAAGACTTAATTCCCACTTTTGCTAAGTTTCAACTGTAAACAAATATCGCTGCTATGGTAAGAAAAATTAGGCTTAGCCGCACTTACACAATTTTTAAATTGTTGATATCTCTACAACTATTGCATGAAGATTAACTAAAGTCATAAAAACCTTAACCGGAAGATAAGAACAACATAATTCAATTATTTTTAAAGCAAAAGTTGCACAATTTACCAACGTAGCAGAATAAAAGAACTAAGCTCACTGGGCCGAGTAACAGAATGGGATATATATATATATATATATATATATATATAGACTTCTGGTGCGGCCGATTTGCAACCAGAAAGGGAGGTACACTACATGTTATAGCACTTCTGTATGCAAAATTTCAACGTTCTGAGACTACTCGTTTTTGAGTAATGCGAGACACATATGTACGTACATAAGCCGTGAAAAATAAACTCTTCTTATACCATTTTAAATCAGGTTTATAATTCGTTTGGGAAAAAAGAGCCCTTTATTTTATTCTTATGTACATTTGCTATGCGAAAACATTGTTAATTGCATTCGAAATTGCTGTAAAAATGGATATTTTCGTTGAAATATAATTCCCAGAAGTTTTCGTGATTACAATACTTCCTTTATTTAATACAAGAAAGTAACGATTACGAATTATCAAAAGTATTTTTTATTTTTACGTTACATGCAGATTTTTGCCAAGACATATTGGATACGGTGAAAACGGAAATGTAATGGATTAATTTATAAAGTAGAAATTTATAAAGTATAAAGTAAATAATAAACTAAGCAAAATACGTAAAATAATATCTGAGCAAAGAAAATTTTCGTTTTCTTGCTCTATATCTGAGGAATATGTCTGTTTATGAAGCATATTATATTGTACAATGGCCATTTCTTATATAGCAAAGCAATATTTTAAGATATATTAGACTATCTTTTCTTAAACAATTAAGGCCCCTATTCATAGAATATGAAGTCATACGTTTTCACAATGTCCCATAATTTGTATGGAAAATAAAGTTACCAGCTTAATTTTCTAATTCCGTGTAGATTGATAGGAAATTCATTGTGTCGTCTTAGGAAAGCCATTGTAACTTATATGAAATTTTAAAATAATTTATTACTTATAATTGTACCTGATCAAATGCATAACTCATTTTTAACAGAATTAGCCATCCCTGCTTGCAGAATTTGTATATATCAAAATTACGCATAATAATTACTATACAAGCAAAACGAGATATTCACAAAATGTCAGAGAAATTTTAGGTTAACAGATAACTCGCATAAACAAATGAGGAAACTAAGCGCGTTTCAGACACACTCAGTTTATAAATCCTTGAATGATTCACATCTGTCATATTGAGATCTGTCTTATTGTCATATCTGTTATATTGCCATTATTGTCAATAACTGTCATAGTACAAGATTCACAATGAAAACAGCTTAGAAAAAACAGCTGTATTTATAAATATTTATGAACAAATGGAAAACAAATTGTTACTGCGCTTCAAAGGTTATAGCACTTCCTAGAACATATCTACAAATATCCATTTGAATAAAATACATCTACGTGTATGAAGAAATATAGGGTGATCCAAGAATCGCGCTTTAAAAAAGTGGAAATTCCAAAATGGTTAATAATATCAAATACTTCAACGAATGCCACCCCTACCACAAGAATGGCCAACAAGTTGTTGTGTAGCAAATTTTCATGTAACACTTAATTATTTAAGTTTGACTTAAGATTAATTTTCATTATTCTAAATTTATGCTACACAACGTTATTTTATTTAATATCTTGTATTTATATTTGCTTTGGTTTAATTTTAATTAGGGGTTTTGGTACTTTAAGATTTGTACGTCTCTTCCACTGGTTACTCGTAAACGCGTTGAAACAGACAATGGAATTAGGTGCTTTCGTAGGTAATAAACTTGATTTAAAATTACTTAACTTAGGTTGATTCTCATTTAACTTATATCATTGGATGCAGAAAAATTAGCCTTTTAATTTAAGAGTACTTTCAAGTCTCTAGCTTAAACAGTTTTTAAGTTACAGTTAATTATTCAACGAATTTTTGCACTTCGAGTATTTTTTTTGGTTGAGGGGGAAAGGATTGAAAAGCGTCACTTTTGCAGTTGATTTCCAAGCCTTTGCTTAGGAATTTTTGTCCGTTGCCTAGGTTTGCTGGTTTTCCCACGCCTACGTCGAATTCTTGGTTCTTCTTTTGGCGGGCTTGGCGAGATTCGGATTTTTGTTCCAGTTCAACTCCTCGATTTTTGGACGATATTAGCAGGGGTTTGTGTGAGGGGTAGAGTTTCAGTTTATTCACCCTTTTGGCGAGTTTTGGCGATATCTAGTGTCCGGACCTGACAAAAAGCGGGTGCAGGTGGGATTGCGAAGCTGTTGGGACGTTTTCGTTTTTGCATTCGGCTGACAAGAAGATAACTTTCTCGGGCGCCTTGGGCATCTTGTTGCTGCAACAGAAAGGATGAATTTGTTTTTTTAACGGGGGGCTTATGGCTCCTGTCACGTCTTACTCCATGGCTTCGGAAATAGTCCTTCAAAAATGTAAATGAAATAATTCTGCAATAGAAAAGGAAATGAAAGAAAATTATATTTCCATGCTTCAACTACCACAGAAATAATGTCCTTCAAAATGGAAAGTAAATATTTCTTCGTCAATTCTACCATCTGATGAAGACTCAGTCCGCTTCTTCAATTTATAAGAACAGAAAAAATCAATAGCCAAGCAACCTGTGTTCCGACCTGAGTTTCCTGATGGCTCTGAAGTTCGTAATACAGAAGGCTGGATGAAACTTCCAAGTTCCTGCGTACTGGGTATTCTTCGAATGTTCGGTGTCCGCCAAGCTGCCGTCGAACCCCCAAATCTCCAGGTTCACATCTTCCGTCAGTTAAGAAGTTTTTCTTTTTGAACTTTAATGTTAACTTAAATTCTTAAAGATTTTTTTTTCATCCAAAATTCTCTGGTTTAATTATTTCTTGAATTTTTTTAAAGATTCTATTATTATCAGAATTTAACTTTTATTTAAATGTTTGCTGTAAAGAATTTTGAAAGGTAGAAAATTTAAATCTTTAATATTTTTGAAGATTTGCTGATTTAACTGAGATCTGAAGAAATTTGTGAGCAGTCTTAAATTGCTCTAGTTAAAGGTATAATTTTTTTTTCCCCTTATGGTGCAATACTATAGGTACTTAACTCTGTACTTCATTATTTGAATTTTCTCTTGTTCTGGGATAAATAAGGTGTAAGAACCTTACAACTGAAAAATGAAATAGAAAATTTTAATTTGTATCTTAACTCATAAAAATAGTTATTACTTAAACAATAGTATTTGAATTGAAGTGGTTACTGTCTAAGATTGCAGTATTTGTGGAAAATATATAAATGTTTAGCTATTTGTTTTCTAAACTAAATAAGGTAGTTCCCGGGGACTAGTATAATTTTATGTTAGTAAATTTGTTTGATATCAGTGTTTTAAGGAAAGTAATAAACTAAGTTAGTATTATTGATTTTATGTGTTTACTTGAATTTCTGATTACACAACATAGCTTCACCAGTAGCAAGGCTCTTCGGGTTGTTGAAACGAAATTTAAAAAGGTACATACACAACGCAAATTCCTTATTTGTTTAAACTACTAGTATTTTACAGCTTAGTATATAACAAAGTCGATGGCGAAGCAATTTTTGGTCGATCATTGCCAACAGGGGATGATTTCAATACAGAAATGCACGTACTTACAGCTCACAGAGAAAAAACGGTCATGATTCCTTCAGTGTGACAGTCGTAAGACTGTTTAGTGTCATTGTGGTAACACTTCTACAAAAGTGTTAATTTTTGTTAACACTGCTGCTTCCAATCTGAATACCCATTAAAATGAGCAGTAAATTTCTCCAAAAATCGAATAGAGAAGAAGTTTTCTGAAGAATCGGAATTTGGTTCCATTTTGCAAAGATAAGTGATAAATGTTGTTGCTTAAAATGCATTGTTTTTATAGTCGTTACTTGAAAAAGTAATTTTGAGAGACTTTTTTTTATTTACATAACAAATAGCAACTTGATTATCCACAAAATAGTAACTTGAGAAAAATTAAAATTAGAGATCTTAGGATCAATTAAGAAAGCGTTCAAGGTTCAATTAATAAATATTACTAATAAATTATAACGTTGGTTTAATTCGTTCTCCTCCATTATCAGTTATCGGTACACAAGTCACAGTTTGAAGTTGTTAAATGCTAAACGTTCAGTAGGCAGATCGCGACACATTTTTAAGGAAACAAAATCGAACATCTCCATACAGAAGTTGGTCATTTTTGTCTTTGCTGCAAGTAATATGTAACTTAAAGTTCAGTTGCAGTATATTCTGTCAGCTTTGAAAACAACTTGTTTTGTGATAGATGGATTGAATTTTTCTCAAGGCGGGAGACAAAAATTTGGAAAGATCCTTTTAAACTCTTCAAAATCTTTTTTCTAGTAATGCCTTACGAAATAATGCTCAATCATAAACCGTCTTCCGCCTGGAAAGAACTCATCTCCATAATGAATAAAAAAACAGTTTTTGGAGCTAACAGTACAAATAACAACTGAGATTTCAAGCCGTGTGTTACTTGCGACATTATATGCGCATCATCCATTGAAACATTTGTCAATAATATCAATTCTGGAATTTCCAGGATTTTTTAAAGCTTGATTGCGCGACTTTCGGATAATCTTGTTTTAATATCAATAAACACCCAAAACGATGAAACATTCTTTCAGATACAATCAAAATGTATGTATTAAATCCATGCATTCGAACATTTTTATGAATCGTATCAGTTATTGAACACAAAAGCTATAATACGGTTTACATGGAAAGGATCGAATGAACCTACTCTTGATGACCACTTCCGTAACCGAGTACTTCTTTCAGAAGAATTGCCCAGTATATACGAAGACACGAATAGAGTTTGATATTAAATATGTCATCTCTAAAATGACCATCTTTGCAAAAATATAAATCAGTTTGAACTCTGGATGATCTCTTGAAGAGGGTTCACTATAATTTATTACTGCTCTAAACAATTGCTTAAAAAAGTAACAGAAGAAAGTAGTAGCAGTAAAATTCGTTCATATCTTTATTTAATGTAAAAACATTTTAATAAACGTCTCACCTTGAAATGAAATTACTTGATTTAGAAAACCCTCATTAAGTCTTAGAACGTGATTATATGCTGACGATATTTTAAATGCTAACACTGAATATATCAGTGGAATAAGTATCTAGTAATATTGTTACATGCTTACGGGTTCGTAACAGATTGAATGCACACAGGCCCGATGATAGGTTGACAAAATTTATTTCATCAAAAGAAACACATCAGAATTCTGGAACTTTCCACAGAAATACTCGTACAGGTGACCGCAATATCACAAACTAAAGTCAGTATTTACACTTCAAACTACTAAGAACGTTACACACAACGCAGTGCAAAGCGCATCTAAAAGGCGAAGCTTTAAATGCTCCGAAGTCGCTCTGAAATAACATCTCACAACTGAGAGCATATGCTCTATCTGGTCTCACACAGTATGCTTCACACGCCTACAGAGAAATAGCTAGTGCTTCTCGAAATTACTGGAAGACAGATGAGGACAGGTACGGTAACAGTTACACACGAAATCAATTAAGTTATTCAATTGCAATACCAATTACGGTGATACAGGGATCGGACCCAAACGTCGCCAAGTTTGGCGACTTCGTGGCAAAAATCAGTCGCCAAAACTGTTGCCAGCTTGGCGATATCTCTCCAAATTAGCAGGATAGCCATTTATTCAATAATAAATTGACTTGCCCCTGTATTTTTACTTTTCCGACAAGCTAGTCTTTCTAGATTTTCATGCTACATTATACAGAAAAACAGAAAAATGTAACATATAATAGCACTAAAATCATCTATCCGTGCCCAGAATTCATAAAAATCTGGAATGAATGTTAAATATGTAGTTAGGTTTTAAAGACCAAATTAAACAGGAATACTTTTAATCCTACTCGAATGTATAAAATGGTAAAATAAAAACGACTAGCCAGTTCTAATATGAAAAGGATGTTTTTTTAGTAAACGTACTATAAAATAATTTTTGCAATAGATCATAACGTTTATCAAATTCATTTTAAAATAAGAAAAATTTCTCAAAGAAATTTTAAAATTTTTGAGTTCTTGAAATAAGTAAGCTACCAAGTGAAGGTTTCCTTGGAAATATATATAAACTTATTTGTATGTTTTTCAGATTTTCCTATCGATTTTCCATTTTTCAAACTAAAAAAAAAAAAAAAGTTCGATTTTTCATATTTTCAGTTTTTTTAAAACAAATAGAACAGAAAAACACAAAAATAGAAATCTCTAGCGTCCCTTCGAGTATTTGAACTACATATAAAAAAAGCAGTTTGTGAACTTTTAGAATTTTGAGATTATACAGATTAAATTTCATACACCTTTAGAGAAAGTTAAAAATCTACAAAATGTGGAAGAACAAAAATCAAAATAAAAAATAGAAAAAATCAGCAAATTTCTAGAGACCTTAGAACAAACGACAAGGTTTTTATTAGAGAAATGCTCAAATATAAATGAAGCTATGCAAACACATGCAGAAGAAGCAGTTTACTTTAATGCTTTAACCACCGCACAATTTTTGGTTTCTTTCTGACTTAAAATGTTGCTATATTAATTGTATGTGTAATATATTAACTATATTTGCTACAGGAGAAATTTTGTCATTTTTCTCTAGGTGAGTTTGTATAACAAATTTTATACTTCAGTTAAATTTACTAATGCATCTTATTTATTCAATGGTTGTTCATGGCTATTAAATAAAGCGCACGGCCATTAAAAAAAGTTATTCAAAGGTCAAGTGTATACAAGAGTTGTCTGACTGTATTAATTCCATTGCCAAATTTCAGAGTGTTTCGTGAAATTCTTCGCTAGATGGCTCTTCTGATTTGCTATACTTGGACTATACTTTCACATTTACATCACTTATTTGTAATGGAATGTTTTTTATTAAAAAGCCACTGTGTGCTATTGATAGTATTATAAGATGGCGTATTATGGAGTGCCGCACTGATATCCAAACCAGATGAAAAACAAAAAATGAGTCTTTTCATGAATTTTCATGTGATGAAGAAACTCTGAAAGAAAGCTGAATAAAAAACATAACTCGAAAACGTAAATTACCGCTAATAAGCATTTAAGTAATGAAACTAGTCGAAACTTGAGTTTATGGTAAAAATGATTTGTTCATATTTTTACTTTTCTAATATATTTTTAACTAAATAATTTTGTAGTTGTATATTTAGCTTTTTAAAAATCAGAAAGGTTACAGTATAACGAAGATATTGTAATTGTCGTCAAGGTGATGACAAAGAAAGGTGGAGAGCATGTTTTAGTAATCGGAGATTAGAAAGTTGCACTTATCACTGAAATTACCACTCGGCTGCCAAGTTTTCTGTTCATTATAGATCAACATTTTAGGCTATCCAAATGTTCTCTGTTTATTACAGGTTCAGTAGTCTAGGTTCTATGCAATCTGCGTTCTGCATTCAGTATTTCTACAACATCAATACTTCTAAGTCTATTATGCTTTATTACATATACATATATAAGCGTATAGCAACTGAAATTTGTGTGAAAAGCAGTACGCTAGGAGATTTAGATTGATTACCATTTCATGACATGTTTCCATTGCAGTCACGAATAATGAGATCTCGAAACAGTATAAAAAAGGAGATTGAAATTGTTTCATTATTTGATTATATTTGGACTTGCAATTTTAATTCGAAAATCGAGTTTGCTCACTGATTTCCATACTGACGGTCTTGCTATATCTTGGGTAAGTATGAGTTCATACGAGTAAATCTCATATTTAATCTTATAAGAATTGTAGACTGCCTGCACTGCGAATTTTCGTGCAGCCTAACTGTTACTCGTGTTGTTCGACAACACTGCTACTGTTATGAGAACTTACAAAGGATTCCGCCATACAAGCGACATAGATTTGCGAACGGGAGCTCAAGGAGCCCAATCACATACTCGGCAGAATAGACGTCTTGTCCTCATTGTTTTGAATGATCGTAAAGATATATTACTATATCACATCAACAATGTCCCGGATTGTCGCAAGGCGAACTATTGCTTCGGCTTTCCTTGACAAACCAGTAGAGGAACCAATGCTTACAGGGCGTTCAACGACTTACATGGAAGCATTAAAAGCGTGACGACGTATTTTTTTGACGAATCCCGCATTTGCTTACAGTATCATGATGGGCGTATATGTGTCTGGAAGAACAAAGAGAAACATACCTTAGAAACTTGCATTCTTCTTTATCATGCCGACCTTACATACATACTTTCTTCCTTATCATTAAACTTGCGTACTTTATCATACCTAAACAGCAACTAGATTAATAGTACCTAACAGACTAGTTGCTTAGATGTGCAATGGGTACTCATTACTTTCGCGATTATTCCTTATATTTGGTACTTTTACCTATTACCGTTGCATTTCTTGCATTTTAATGCCCATGATTATGCCATATCGAAGATCGGCCTTCGCTCTGCTTTTCAGCAGCGAGCTGTTTACGCTTGATTCCTCAATACAAAAGGTTTCAACTTCTATTCTGGCCGGTATCGTCTTGGGATCTTTCAACCAGCTGCAAAACGTACCACCTGGTCAACGGTTGTACATCGATTAGCACAATAACACTGGCAAGCCTGTACGATAGATGAACTCTGGTATAGAATGAAAGCGCATGGACTACAGTATATATAGTGTTACGGGTTTCGTATTTATTTAGAATTCTATCTATTGATTTAGAATTGTATTAAAATTGATTTAATTAAAATTGTTTTATTTTCCCGAGCAACGCAGACGACGTTTGAAGGGAAAAGCTACATCGGAAAAGTAAAAATAAAAGAGCGCGTGCATTTAAAATTTATAAATAAATATCTCGTAATTGCTGTTGCCATCTAGAAAAATCGATAAAATAGGTTTAGAATGTTCTAGTGAATAATTAAAAAGCTTATCAAAGCCGAATTAAAACACCTCAGCTCAGTTGTAGCTGTTTTAAGCGCAGTGTTGTTTACCTAATGCTGTCATTGATTGCAGCGAATTCTCTGTGAGATAGAATTAGTTTCTCTGATATAAATTGAGTTTTGTTTAACGTCTGAGATATTGTGATATTTTACGAATATCTCTGAGAAAATATTTCAGCATTTTGTTTCATTTCTTGTGAAGAGAATACATTTTATTAACTTTTTAACGATTTGTGCATTCAATCCATTACGAAACCGTACTCATGCAACAGTAGCTACAATCAAAAGTCTTCAATTTCATGCCCAGTTGTATGACAGCTGCATTTTTTTGCCAGAAGCGGATACTTGGGGGTATTAATTTCTGCATGTTCTGCACTTCAAAATTACCTGCTCCAATCATTTCATAGTTTCCATATTATATATTTATGAAATAAATATAATTCAACTAACTGCTCTCCTTCCTGGTATAGAAATTTTAACGGTCATCACTTTCTAATATTGCCTCTAGGTAGTTTATGGACTGTTAAACACTTATACTAAATTCCGAAGATAGCATCTAAAAGTATTGGCAGCTCCAAACGATAACAATTTTGGCAAATAAAGTGGAGAGGAGGAATACCTCAACCAAAGCCCCAGATATACCTCTATTCTGCTAATGCCAAATGTTTTAGAATCTGCTGGAATGATTTCTCTCTAACAGTCTTCTGTTTCCTTGGGAGTTCTGTGGCAATCTTGCAATTTAAAGGAATTTAAATTTGTATTTTACAAGAAAAGGGAATCTATGCTAAGTTTGTGTTTACTAATTATAATTACTGCAACAAACTTAAATTAGATTTAATTATTTGGATTACTACAAAGCATATTATAGTTATATGTTTCAGAGAAAGTTTGCTTTCGTGGAAGATTTTTAAGGGAAACTGACTCATATTCTTGATATGTATCTGGGAAAAAAACGAAAACTACCCCGTAGTCCACTTATTCGTCTATAATAAATCAAACGTAATTATATACATATATGTAAGATATAACAAAATCTGATAGCTGCTTTAAAAATAATTGGTGACTTCAAAATTAAGATTCTAAATTTGGTGTTCTCTCTCTAAATTTGTCCTTTCTCCCAAAGTCGAGATCAATCGAAATTACGTAATGTTTTATTGCAGATACCTCCTGCCCAATCAAATAATTGTAAACCAAAACTTTCTATGTCGAACTGAAACAATGAACTTTATGCCGTTTTCCTTTGAGATACTGCTTTTGTTTTTCGCCTCTTCGCCAGCGTGCTTGCTTGTCGCTTAGCCTCTGCTAAACATACGCCATTAATTAAAATGTAATAGCATATTTAAAATGATGGGGCGCGTTTAGCTCCCCTAGTCTTCTACACTTATGTTTTAAGAAGGTCATCATTCAAGAATTAAAGATATTTAACTATAAAGCTGGTGCTGCTTCGAAAATGTAACCGGATCATCCATTACTCCGTAATGTCCAGGCTTCTAGACAGCAATTTTTTCGGCCATGACTAAACGTGAATTGTTTTCGTCTTCCGCAAAATGTATAATATATATTATTTTGGAAATAGTAATTTTATTCCTCATCTATTGTTTTCGTTAGCTAACTTTAACTAACTGCAGGTATGATTAGTTTATATTTTATTATTCTCTAAGATACGGAAATAAAAATTTATTTGCCAAATAAAGGTCTAAACTTCACTTATTGAACAGAAACAAAACTCACAAAATGAAATCGAGAAATTATTGTTAAAGAAAGTAAGATATTTTGTCTTTATACTTCTTTTTCTTCATATTATTTGCGTGAATTAGGCTTTTCGGTATATTACTTTTCAAAAGTTTACGCAACTATGTATTATAAAAAAGTAAATCAAATATTGTCAAAATATTTTTCAATCGAAATATTGGCCAAAATAAATTTTTAAAGTAACGTAGACTACTAGATTAATTTCTCTTGTGCATTTTGATATTTCCCCCCCCCCCTTTTTTTTTTTTTTTTTTTTTGACGGAGAAATTTCGGAAGGTATATAAGATTATCTGAAACTTTGGCTAAATTTCGTATACCTAACGTTGTATAATAATGTCCAACTATGCTGTCCCAGTTACTCAATAACTTAGTTTTATATAAAATATAAAAAGCAAGAGAACGAAATGTACACTGCGCAAAAAGGGGACAATTCGTATATTTCCCGTTCTTCTGGCTGATTGACGAAATTCAACTTGCGTTTTTCATGTCCCGAAAGTGTGACTTAGGACATGTGTTACATTTATATATAGCATTGTTCCAAAATAGGTGTGTGGACACAAAATCGAAGATCTTCTGTAATGACATGCCAATGTTTTTAAATATTTATATTCTACAGATCAAATTATGCCAAACTGCCAAGTTTTGTAAAAATCGGACCAGTAGTTTTTAAAAACATAGCTCACAAAATTTTAGCTCCTCAATGTTAATTATTGACTTTGGTATATATTTATTAGCATCTCTTTTTTTTAAAAACTTATTTGATTCCTTCTTCCAGAATTCGAAACTTAATCGAAATATAAGTCTCACATGTTTTAGGATTTAGTTTTAAAATTTGTATTTTTAAATAATTTTTATAAATTTTTCGAAAATAATTTTGAATTATAACCTATAAAAGTTTTACCAACATCTTAAAGTAGATCTATTTCTAAGCATATAGGCATAAAATTAGAGGTTTTTATTAAAAATTTCCTATGATATACGTGAATTTACATATTGGCGCGTTTTGAAATGTGGCATATTAGTCATAAGCGATAATAACGCAAAGACAAACAAATAACAAAGGAAAAAGGTAAGAAAATTACGTTCCTATAAATTAAGAAGTTCGAGAAGTTCTACTTGGCGCAAACGGAAGAAAATTCGCCAAGATAATGTTTTAAATTTCTCCATAAATGTCTGTCCAACAATTAGAAAATTCAATATCTAGGAGTAATTTTAGTTGTAGAATCTAAGCATGGAAAAGAATTGATATGTTATTTCAGAAAAATTCCGTTTTTTGTCAAAATACCTATGTTAGAACAATGATATATATATAAATAATATATATATCCTTAAGCGCGTTTTCGAGACATGAAAAACGCAATTTGAATTTCATCAGTCGTCTCAGCAGAACGGCAGATATAGAACTGTCCTAATTTTTTTAAATTTTTTTTTGCAGTGTAACTTCGCAAAGTTTTGTTCCTGGCACAGTGAAGATGCAGCTGCTTATTCAGAACAATAAAATATGATTCCCGTTTTTGTCTAAAACTCACAAATAGCCGGTCATATCGATACATATCTTTTTAAAATTATGTTGGAAGACTTTTACACTTTTATTTCGTAACGAAAATGTTTTCGAATATACTTCAAATTGCTTTGAACTTTCGAAATTTGTAAAACTTTTGTAATCAACGGTCTTACTAATATCTTTCTTGAATATGCCTAGAGAATTTATTCAAGACTCGTTTTTTAAACACCAGAACATTCTGCCAGAAATTGATTCCCAAATAATTACATCAATCTCTTATGCAATGGCATAAAAAGAAGAAAAAACTACTATTCCAATCCATCAACGTTCTTTGCTATGCGAAGACCATTCTGATTAGTAGGCCAAATAATGCATCAAAGGTGACATGGTATATTACAGATTGGAAACTCGAGGCTCTAACGCTCTTGACAGCAACTCTTTCATGTTTTTTCTTTCGTTCATGGAAGTTTCTTTTGTTTTACCTAAGATGATCTCAGCTTTTGTTGTTGATCTTTTCTATGTTTCATGGCAACTTGACAAAAGTAGGAGTTTTTCTCCTCTTATGGTACAGCGAAGAAGGAGGCC
Organism: Stegodyphus mimosarum; assembly: GCA_000611955.2. Taxonomy (NCBI): domain Eukaryota; kingdom Metazoa; phylum Arthropoda; class Arachnida; order Araneae; family Eresidae; genus Stegodyphus; species Stegodyphus mimosarum. The sequence goes on from KK117397.1 coordinate 139,853, forward strand.
AAATGTTCGAAATTGACGTAAAAGATATCTGAACTTTTCTCCCGATTTCGAAATTTCTTAAGCATGGTTTAGCCTCTAAAAAGAAAAGGTTAAAAAGAAAAAAAATTACTATCCTCGTGATAATTTTTTATTCATTGTCTTCCAAAATAAACTGAGTATTTAAGTTGCATATGGAGAAAATCGAAAATAAATCATGCAGCCTACCCTTTCGCCAGAATAGAAATCAGTATGGAACCAGCAATGCTCAGAGGTTTATCTACTCAACCACTTATAAATCAAATTTTAAAGCGAATTTTCAGCAGAAAAATATTCAATAGAGTCGTTTCGATTGTGCTTATTTAATATTAGCAACGATATGAATTATCATCATTTCAGTTAACGCAAATTGTATGTGAAAGCTTACAAAGAAAAAATCTGATGTGCAAGCCACATGACTTTCTTGTACGGAATATTAAATTATACGCATTTTGCATTTCATTTAAACTTATTGGATTGAATGAAATCTACTTCGTCAACAGCGCATAAATCACAATGTAATAAACACACTCTTTAAAATTCACTATATTTGTTTACCATGGCGACACTCTGGCGCTACGTTCACTTAACAACGTTACATCTCATTAATTTTATAAGTCGGACGCACTTATGTATATTATCTGGGGAAGTACAATCGTTCCGCATATTCTATTCAAATACTATAATAAATCTAAAACGATGTGTAAAAGGAATTGAAAAAATACAAACAAAAGAAACGGTTTTTCACAGACGATTCAGTATTTCTCATTCAATTAATTCAGTTCTCACTTCGCGACAAAACAAAAATACATAAAAACTCAAAATATATATACTAAAAATTACGAAGTAAATTTTAAACACTTATTTCCTCGAATAAATTCCAGAATAGATTAAGCATGATTTAATTCGCAATAATAAAAGAAGGCGTCATCTTTGTTGTTGCAAAGCTTAGTTTCTCCAGATTGTCAACAAATCCACTATTCTCCTAAGTTTCAAATGTAAACAAATATGGTTGCTCTATGGCAAAATAATTAGGCTTAGCTGCACTTAAAGAACTTTTAAATTGTTGATAATTCTACAAATCTTGATGCAGATTTACTAAAGGCATAAAAACAAGCAAGATAAGAACTTATGTTCCTGTTTAAACCCTTAACTGAAAGATTGTGCATTTGTTGCTTTAAAAATGACTGAATAATTCTGCCATTTTTAAAGCAAAAAATCTGATGTGTACACCTCATGACTTCCTTGTACGGAATATTAAATTATACGCAATTTTCCTGTATTTTCTTTAAACATATTGAATTAAAAGTTAACGAAATTTGAATTTACTTCGTCGATACCGCATAAACCACAATAGACTAAATGCACTCCTTAAAGTTCACTATCGGCGCTAGGTTCACTTAACAGCATTAATCTCATTCATTTAATAACTCAGAGTGTGCAAACACTATAGCATCTGAAGAAACTTAACAAATTCTGATCAAATGCTATAATAAATCTAAAACGATGTATAAAAGAATTTAAACAAGTAAAAATAAACAGCTTTTCACGCACGATTCAGCGCCGCTTACCTAATGCACATGCACTACTAATTAATTCAGTTGCTTCGTGGTAAGGCAAAAATACATAAAACTTTGAAATATTTTCATTAAAAATTGAAAGATATAGAAAAATATAAAACACCAAGTACAGTTAAAACAATTAAAAAGTAATTTTTACAATTAAAATTACACTTTGTAGGCAAAAACAAGTTAACAACTTAAATGACAATTCCAGAATGCATTAAGCATAATTTAATTCGCAATAATAAAAGAAGACGTTACTTTGTTCTTGCGTAGCTTAGTTTCTCTAGATTGGCAACAAATCCACTATTCTGCTAAGTATCAAATATAAACAAATATGTCCGCTATCATAACCAAAAAATTAGGCTTAACAGCAATTAAAGAACTTCTAAATTGTTAATAATTCCACAATTACTTCATGCAGGTTAACTAAAGGCATAAAATATATATATATACTTTTGGTGAGACTGATTACAACCAAAATACGAGGTGCATATCTACATGTTATAGCAGTCCTATGTCCAAAATGTCAGCATTCCGAAGTTAGTCCTTTTTGAGTTATACGAGATACATGAATACGTAAGCACAGATGCCACGAAAAAAATCTCTTCAGAGTCCATTTTAAATCAGTTTTATGATTTTATTGGGGAAAAAGAGTCCTTTATTCCGTCCTTACGTTTAGATATTACGCAAAAACGTCGTTAAATTGCATTCGGTAGAGGTCAAAATGCATATGTTCTTTTAAATATGAAACCCGAAATTTTTCAAGATTGCAGTACTTCTTTTTACTTCGTACAAGGAAGCAAAACACTGAGCCCACTGAGCCGGTTAAAAAAGTAGATATATGTATACATAAATTTATATACTTTTGGGTGCGGCCGATTGGTGCCCATCTGCATGTTATATCAGTCCTATATACAAAATTTCAACATTCTGAGTCTACTCGTTTTTGAGTTATGCGATACATGCATAGATATATACGTACGTACGCACAGCGCCGCGAAAAACTCTCTTCAGAATCCATTTTAAACCAATTTTATGATTTTATTGGGGAAAAAGAGCCCTTTATTCTGTCTTACGTACGGATGTCACGCAAAAGTATCGTTAAATTGTATTCGATAGCGGCCAAATTGGATATTTTCGTTGAAATATGATAGCTGAAATTTTTCGCGATTACAATACTTCCTTTTTACTTCGTACAAGGAAGTAAAAATACTCAAAACAATAAAAGTAAAAAGTTAACAAACAGGAAACGGTTTGAACAATAATATTTGGTATATTTAATCGATTTGTAGAGTACTGTTTTAAATGAATGCTCCTGATATATCGATTTTGAAAGACTATAAAGTTTGTTTTTCGCATTTTTCATTGAGGAGCTTAATTTATTGGCTCATCGCATCGGTGGTTTCTTGATGTCATGTTGCACTGAACAAATACACTTATTTTTCTTCTAATATTACTTTATAAATCAAAATTATATTTACTGGAATGTTTACAAGGTAACTTGAATATTATTACTTAATTTTACATTTTTAAAATACGCCTCTCCCAAAACTATCTTTCTCTCCTTTTTCTCAGTAAAATGTAAACGTAACAAGAACAAAAATGTATATGAAAAATATGAAAGCTTTAAAATATTACATTCCGCCCAAAGGGGAGTTTTTTACACGATTTGTGCGTTACCTTTATTTATTAAATATCATGTTCCTCGCACTTAATCCATAAAATTCAGTTCAACAGCAATATCTCAAAATAATTTTAAACTGAGCATATCTTCATAATTTTCGATACTCAGTCTCACGCGCTGGAGATAAACATGTTTTTTTCGTACAGTGTTGCCATTCTTCGCTTTGAAATCGTTGAGTTTGTTAGTCAAAAATTCTTTAATGTGTACCGAAATATGAAATAGATAATAAAACAAATTTTAAATCCCAAACTAGGGCTTCCAGATATTCATATTTGTTGGAGGATTACGTTATTCAAAATTTAATGGTTCTAGGTACCGTTGTTTCAACACAATGCGAGACACATATTGTTGCGTGCGCGCGAGTTCGTAATGGATAGAATGCACAAGTCGGTAAAAAATATAATAAAATATATTCTTTTTACAAGAAATAAAACAAAATGCTCAAATATTTCCTCAGAGATATTCGTACAATACCCAATATCTAAAACGTTAAACTGAACTCAATTCAAAACAGAGAAAGTAATCCAACCTGACAGCGAATTCGCTGCAATCAATAACAGCATTAAGTAAACAAACAGTTCGCTTAACCAACAGCAACTGATCTGAGGTTTTTTAATTCGGCTTTTATAAGATTTTAAATTATTTACTAGAACGTTCTGATAAAACCTATTTTCTCGATTTTTTATGGATGGCAACAGCAATTACGAGATACTTATTTTTTAAATATTAAATGCACGCGCTCTTATATTTTTACTTTCCCGACATAGTTTTCTCTTGAAAAATCGTCTGCGTTGCCGTATACATAATGATGGAAGTGTTCTACGGCTTTGACTATGGTGAGCAACTCTTTCCTGGTGACACAGTAATTCCTCTCCGGTTTAGAAAGGCACCTGCTCCAGTAAGCCAATATACGTTCTTGGTTGTCCCCTTCTTGGGACAAAATGGATTATTTCATTTTCTTTACTCGTATACTTTCATTTCATTCATTACTCGCATCCGTGTCGAGAATAAATGGTCTGTCGAGCTGAGGATATGTCAGGATTGGAGCAGATGTTAATGCTTCCTTCAGGTTTTTAAATGCATCCTCAAGCAAGAACTTTTGCTTGCTCTCTGTCAGCTTCTGAAGGGGTCTTGCGATGGGAGAAAAACCCTTCACGAATCTCCTATAATAGTTGCAAAGCCCTAGGAAGCTTCTCAGATGGTGAACATTTTTGGGACGTTTCCAGTCTTTAACTGCTGACACATTTTCAGGATCCGTGCGCATGCCTTCAGCACAGATGACATGTCCGATGTAAGTCACTTCCTCTCTGAATAATTTGAATTTAGCGGGATTCAACTTTAGATTGGCTTCTTTAGTTTCTGGAGCACTTTCTAAGATTTTCTAGATGTTCTTCAAAACTCTTCCCGACGATTATGATGTCATCCAGGTATATCAGACAGGCTTCGCAGGAACGACCTTTCAAAACAGACTCAATGAGACGTTCGAATGTTGCCGGCGCATTACATAGTCCAAGAGGCATGACCTTGAAATGCCAAAGTCCTTGTCCTTTGTAAATGCCGTCTTTTTTCGGTCATCAGGCTCTATTTCTACCTGTCAATAACCCCTCTTTAAATCAAGTGTCGAAAACCACTTCATTCCTGAGGGCCTGAAGCAAAGCTTGTAGGCTCACTTTGTCGTGTAGTATAATATTTTAATTTTAATTGAGATTTTTGTCTGATGTTCCCTCAAGCAGGGTAGAATTATTTTTCACATATGGACTATGTAACCTTTAGCAATCAATGAAAAAGAAGATTTATTTTAAAATACTGAATCTCAGTTATTTGACTTAGAACTTTAAGGCGAGATAGTAAGTCATCTGACTGTCTTTCTAGATCTTCATTCGCATTTAATATCTCTGAACCAAGTGGTAGTGTATACAGTATAGTATCTGTGGATCTGTTTCAATACTTTGTACCAGTGTAGTATGGAGTCGCGCATTTAGTATTTGCGAATTTGTGTAAAGACTTGCATTAGTGATTTCTTATTTAATATATGTGTAATAATGTATTTAGTATCTGTATATCTGCGTAATATCTGTGTAGTATGAAACAGTGTATTTAGCATCTATGTATCTGTATAATATCTTCATTAGTTTTTAATATCTGTTTTAGCATTCATAATTATCTGTGAAATTTAATTTAATTAGTATCTATATTTTAGTTATTATTTGTGATAATAACTAAAATATAGATATGTAAAATGAATAGTTTAAGGTCTCCTTCAACAAATGTAACATCATAATAAACTGCCCATGCGTTCCTTGTGGTGCGTCGAGGGTGTCGTACTAAACAGTTGCGAGATCTGGACAATACCCAGTTAGTCTATGTAAGTCGCCCGGGTGTCCGGACCCGCTTTAACCTGTCTTTACAGATCCAGTAGTTAACAGTCAGATTAGGCGTTATTCTCTGGCTAGAACTCAGAAACTAAGCGATCTAGCATTATTTTCTGGCATATTGGATACTGAATCTGGCATTTCTGGAACGTTTTTCTCTGGCTAGAACTGAGGAACTGATCTATCGTGTAGACATCTGCCATAAGGGACCTTTACATCATATGTTTGTGCATTTTCGTAGAAATTTCGAGAACTAAACTTTCATTTTATATCTGTATTTGTGACATAAATTCATTACTGTAGTCTTAAGTATCTTTCCTTTCTGTACCATTAATTTTGATTTTGCTGTATTTGAAAACCTGCTCAAGATTCAAGAGCAATTCCTGAAAAGTTCGACTGATATAGATGGTTATGTGACCGAAGTAACATTTGTATATCCCGACTTGAACTGCTAGATTTATTAGCGGTAGGTTATATCTGCGCAGAATTACCCACACAATTTGAGAGATAGTTTCGAAAATTTTCAATGATGCGCAGAGTACTGATCACTCAAACACTCTGGCAAATTTCGGTAGAAATTATGCTGAGACAGCGCAGTGTTCAGTACCAGAAAATAATGATTCCGATACTACTGAAATTGAAATCGTCTTTTTTTAGTGAATTCTTATGTGTGTACTGGGCATCAATATAAATCAAATTTTAAAACGTTTAATGATTTATTAGGTCACGGTTCAAACGATTTGAATGATGAAAATAGTTCAAAGATTGTGATTTAGAACTTAAATCTTTCTGAAGATTCGAGAGGCATGAGGTTGGTTTCGAAAGTATTAACCTTATAAAAATTGTAAGTTATAATCAATCCAGGTCACATCTATGGAATCTATTCAATAATTGAAAGTCATTTTTATCAGTATGTTAGCCCTCATGCTAATTGTGTGGGAAAATAAAGTTACTAATTTTTATGCAAAAGCTAAAAAAGTTAAAAGCTTCTTGTAAAATAATTTTTATTTTTGGAAGAACATTTTCTCTGCTGTGTGCAATGTCCTGCATCAATTAGTTTACTTTTTCTAAAATGTTATCTTAAACTAAAACGTTATGTGTTATGTTTTAACTTTTCCAAAAAGTCATGTTTTCTAAAACGTTCTAAAACGTTTCCAAATTTAAGAAAATTTTTCAATTTGTTTTTTAAAATCAGTGAGTTATTCTTCACTCAAATGACTAACATTTTACACTACAGTGTCTCACAAAAGTGATGGGACACTTGTGCTTTACAAAAGGAAACTGTGGTAAAGTAAATTAAAAAAACATGTAAAAATTGTTTGTGGGTGTGTTTCATACTTACATTTAGTAAGAATTATTACATAACATACATTTTCTCAAAATATTGAAATATTAATTTAATAAAAATACAATTGTTTAGAACGGAGCAAAAAATGGCTCACATAAGTGATGGGACACTTACATTTCCACCAAATATTTATCCAAAAATTTTACTTTTTAAAAGGTTTTATATTTTATTGGATTTCCTTTTACTTTTAAAACATGATTTAATCTTCTTGGATGGATTCGAATAATGTTTTTGCGATTTCTGGAGTGATTTTACCCCATTCTTCTCGAAGCACCGATTTTAATTGTTGTTTTGAAGAAATGGTGTGTTTGCGAATTCTTGATTCCAATTCTTGCCAAATATTCTCTATAGGATTTAAGTCTGGAGATTGTGGTGGTGTTTTTATTATTTCAGGACAGATATACAGCAGCCAGAGTCTAACGTTCAAAGCAGTGTGCTTGGGGGTCATTGTCCTGGTAGAATTCAAAATCGTTATGAAGGATCAATTTTCGTGCTGAAGATTTCAAATTTTGATTTAATATGCCAATATAATTGTACTGTCAATAAAAACAAGATTACCAACTCCAGCAGACGGCATACACCCCCATACCATAACTCCTCCTCCACCATGTTTTACTGCTGGCACCAAGTTCTGTTTGCGAAATTTTTCCGTGGGTTTTCTCCACACAGAGATTCTACCGTCAGAACCAAATATATTAAATTTACTCTCATCAGCAAATATAACTTCATTCCAGTAATCAAAATTCTTTTTTATGTTGGATTTTGCGAAAGCCAGTCTGAGTTTTCTATTCCTCTCACTTACGAAGAATTTTTTCCTGGCTGCTCTACCGTGATATTTCGAATTAATCTTCTGATAGTCTCAGAACTAAAAATTATTCCATATAATGCTTGTATATCAGTAGCAACTTTAGGAGCACTCATTCTTGGATTTTTTTTAATATTTCGAACCATAATTCGCTTTATGCCATTGGATAGCTTTGATGGTCGGCCAGGTCTTCTTTTATCCTGAATCATATGATTCTTTTTATATCGTTTAATGATACTGAAAACTGTTGAATGACTCAAGTTAACTGTTTCAGCAGTTTCTCTAATAGATTTTCCAGGTTCAATATGCAAATTAATAACTAATTTTCGAATTTCAGGCAAAGTTCCTTTTCGTTTAGCATTCATGGCTGCACAGAGCTAAAAAACACAAAAATCCCAAAACAAACTGGAAAGAAATAATGCAGATGATTTTATAAATTATTGCCAATTGCTTCTGAGTAAAAATAAAAACCCCAAAAAATATTTTTAGACGATTTTTGTTGCATAGTCTAATGGTGCCCCATCACTTATGTGAGCAATTTTTTCCTCCGTTCTAAACAATTGTATTTTTATTAAATAATTATTTTAATATTTTGAGAAAATGTATGTTATGTAATAATTGTTACTAAATTTAAGTATTAAACACACTCACAAAAAATTTTTACATGTTTTTAGTCCAAAGGGATTTAGTCCCGAAGGACTATTACTTTCGTTTTGCGATTTTGCGTCGATTCACTCTGAATGCCCGTTTCACTTTTCAAATTGTTACCACAAATGTTATCGCCCTGCATTAAATTTTAAAAAATGAAAAATCTGCATAAATGTATGCATGTTTCTCGCATTCTGATAAAACCTAGAGCCATCGAATTTTGAATGACGTAATCCTACTGCGAATATGGACATCTGGAAACCCTAATTTTTAATTTGAAATTTGCTTTATTATCGATTTTATGTTTTGTAACATTTCAACGAATTTCTGATTAACAAACTAAATGATTTCAAAGCGAGCAATGGCAACACTGTACGAAAAAAAAAACATTTTTATTTCCAGTGCACGAGATTTACGGAAATTCTAAAGATATGTTCATTTTAAAATGATTTTGCGATATTGATTTTGAACTGAATTTTATGGTTTGAGTACGTAGTACATGATATTTAATAAAAAAAAGGTAGCACACGAAACGTTAAAAAAACGCGCCTTTGGACGTAATTTAAAATCTGAAATCTTTCAGATTTTTTAGTTTTTAACTTTAATTTTAAATATATTATAAACACTTAATCTTCTTTAATTAAAAAACCTGTTGCATTATATTTTTAATTTATTTTATTACGGTTTCCTTTTGTAAAGCACAAGTGTCCCATCACTTTTGTGAGACACTGTATGTATTTCTAAAGACCCATGCATATTCTTTCCACTTAAGTTCACTTCTAATGAAACCAAACAACAGTTTTGAATGAAGAAGAATAAATGAAGCCAGAAGAAATTACTTGTTTTTTACCTGAAAGAATAACACTCAAATGTATCGTATAGTAAGTAATTTGAAATTTATAATTTGTTGGAATATACATTTCTGAACGCAAAGCAGGAGAAATAAGATTTCGTATTCATATTAATTACAAAAAAAGGCGAAATTCTAGCTAATTTACTTTAATATTTCATTATTTTTAAATAATATAAATATTGTTACGAATTTCATATTTATTTGACTATTTATTTAGAATTGTAATTAAAAATTCCTTTTTATTTCCCAGTGCAACGCAGAGGATTTTTGAAAAGAAAGCTACGTCAAAAAAATAAAATAAAGATAAAAGAGCGCGTGCATTTAATGCTTAATGAATAAATACCTCGTAATTACTGTTGCCATCCAGAAAAATCTAGAAAAATCGAGATTGTTTTATTGATAATTAAAAAGCTGATAAAAGCCGAATTGAAACACCTCATCTCAGTTACCTGGGGTGCTACGCCGATGATACGGCGCTGGCGGTGAGATCCCTAAGTCCGGCCATTGCAATTGCTAAACTTCAAGAAACAATTCCGCACATAGAGCATTGGTGTACCAAATGGCGAATCGCCATAAATGCAACTAAATCGCAATTACTCATTATTAGCAAGAAGAAGGCTAAAAAGTCCTTAAATGTCAGACTTACCCTTTTCGACGTAGAAGTCCCAATTGTAAAAAAGGCCAATTACCTAGGTGTGGTTTTTAATCACAAATTTACGTGGACTGATCACTTCAATCACATCCGAAACAAGACCGTAATTGTTATGAAAAGCCTTATGCCGCTTTTAGGAAAGTATTCGCAACTGGATTTGTTACGTAAGAAGCACCTTTATACGGCAATAGTGCGCCCTATTTTCTCTTATGCCTCCCCGGCCTGGGCAGCTTTTACATCACGCGACCTCTACAGAATACAAGTTATGCAAAACAAATTTTTACGGCTGATTACGAATGCCCATTACTTTGTGTCCAACGATATGTTACACAGAGATTTAAAGATTGAAACTGTCAAAGATTATCTTCTTCGAATTAATGACAAGTTCTTCAACAAGGCTCTCACTTGCCCACACCTGGAGATCTTCAACACCCTTGACTATGAAATTCTCATAGAGGACAGATATATCAGACCTTATGCCGCACATATATGTAATTTAAACTTTCCCGCGTAAAGCACTTGACACTTACTTTTGCTAGCTATTTGCTGGTCTGTACGTAATGTATATATTCTACTTATTCAACTTTATTTTCACTATTTTTGTATTTGTATTTTTATCATTGCATATTTGTATTTTTATCATTGCATATTTGTATTTCTTTATGTTTGTATTTTATATTTGTGTCTGTATTTAATTTCATATTATGCGTTTTATATTTCTTGCGCTCTAGGCCATTTGTCTGGTTTTGCGTTTTCTCTCTCCTTGTCGCTGCGCCGATTGTGATCATTTTTGGTTTTTCTAAACCTGGTGATGCATGGTCACCCCCCCCTCCGTTTTCGTGTGTGTATTTCACCTACCTGGACCTACCCATATCATGTGCCTTTTGGGCAAATTATCAGGAGCCGGACACATCGTGCAATTGCTACGATATTCCGGCAATACTTGACTGGACTGGACTGGACTCATCTCAGTTGTTGCAGTTGCTGTTGTAGTTGTAGCTGTAAAAAAAGAACTGCTGTTTGTTTACTTAATGCTGTTATGGATTGTAGTGATTTCGCTGTGAGATAGAATTATTTTATCTGTTTTGAACTGAGTTTTTGCTAAACGTTTGAGATATTGTGCGAATATCTCTGAAGAAATATTTCAGCATTTTGATTTATTTCTTGTGGAAAAAATAAATTTTTGTTAACTTTTTACGAATTGTGCATTCAATCCGTAACGAACCCGTACGCACGCAACAATACGGATTTGCGACTCTTGAGAAATCGAGCTGCGGCTGTCGAGGTTTTACAAAGTCTACCAAGCGGCTCCTATTGTAGTGAAGTTCGACCATCCCTGGTCTATAGGTTCCAGTTTCACTTAATATACGTGGAACTCCATCAGTAAACTATTATTTTAATCCTGCTAATACACATAAATATATCCCGACGATTGACCTGCCTTCAGGCTATGGCTGGGTAGGTAGTAGAGAACTGGCTGTACATAATGGCTTGAAGCATAAGATCAAGTGAGCGGTCCAGTGAGCGCTGGACGATTAGAAATAAGAGAATAAAGCAAATTGATTTAGAGAAACGTGACAAGTAAAATGTTGGAAAGAAATACAAAATATGAACGCTTGAACATTACTGAGTACAAACATTGGAAAAGTAATAAATATAACACAAGAGGATAATACAAAACTTACCCGATGAAAACGTGAAAGGCAAAGAGATGCAAAACATGAAAATTACAAATTATTTGCACTTGAATCTACTGAACACAAACATTTGAGATATGTTACATAAATATATTGTTGCGTGCGTACGGGTTCGTAATGGATTGAATGCACAAGTCGTTAAAAAGTTAATAAAAATTATTCTTTTCACAAAAAATAAAACAAAATACTAAAATATTTCTTCAGAGATATTCGTACAATATCGCAATATCTCACAGTAGTTATATTTTAAACTACTACAGCTTTAAATAAAATGCAAATTCAAAATACAGAGAAACTAATTCGATCTCACAGCCATCAGTTGGCTACAATCAAATAACAGCGCTAAGTAAACAACAATTCGCTTAAAACAACTACAACTAAAAGCTTTTTAATCATCACGAGAATATTCTGGTATAATCTATTTTCTCAATTTTTCTGGATATCAAAACAGTATAATTACGAGATTTTTATTTCTTACATATTAAATGCACGCGCTCTTGTATTTTTACTTTTCCGGCTCAGCTTTCTCCTTAGATTCGTCACTCGCTGTTTTGCACGGGAAAATAAAACAATTTTAATTACAATTCTATTAAAATAGCTAAATTGGTACAAAATATGTAACAATATCATATATTACTAACAGATCATGCAAATTAACAAAACGAGAGGAATAATGGCGCAAATATATATAGGAATGAAGAGAGAACAGAAACACGCCAAATTGAAAACTCAAAATTAGCATCCTTGCGTTTTGCGGAGATTTTATTTAAACTATTATTTTGAGGGTTAACAGGATATATTGTTTTGATAGAGCCAAGTGAAAACTGTTATTAAGGAGTTAACTATATTTACGTTTCGTATATTTGTTTACTCTGCCTTTTTCGGGAATAGTATTTGTGTTCTGTGGGATCACGTTCACGAACTTCCGCTTTTCGAATTTTTTATCTTCCCTCGTTTACGTTGAACATAAATGCTAGCATAAATATCAGAAAGTTTTCTTCAAAGAATTTTTAATGGAAAGCAAAAATATTCTTAACACACTCCTAAAAGAGTATTAGTTATCGCATGCTTGTATGCATGTAGTATTGTCGCATGCTTTCGCACATGATCATAATACAATTAGCGCTTATTATGATGGGTAGTGAGGGAATTTTACGGTACACTTATTTTTATTTTTTAAAATCGCTAAACATGCACTAAGTAAAACTCATCCATAATTAATTAAAATTTTACTAACCTATTGATATTTCACCAACATATCATTATTTTATTCTTTTATACGTATTTACAGAAATGCTTTAAAATAAGGATCAGTGTACAAAACGCAGTATGATATGTACTAGACTAAAACATAACGCATATATATTTCATTTTCTATAATGTATTTTTAATGTTCCACCTCTTAAAAAATTTGAAAAACTGTAGTTCTAAACCTTAGTAGCTGAGAGAAAAAAAGAGGAATAAGAAAAGAAAGGAATTATTTACTGATTTCCTTTAGCTGGAAATGGCTGATCGCATTTGGACTTTCAAAATGAATCGAAAAAAGGAAAGAGAAAGCAACAATTCCACCAACTTTTGAAAAAGTATTTTTACACGATCTTTCGAAACTTTCCACTCTACTGCTAGCACTTTCTTTTGTAATGCAACTTGCTTGATATCAACTCAAAAATAAACTCTGCAATAGAAGAGAAGCGATAAAAACTTCACATCGTTTTTCTATGTTTTTTGTTTCTGGTGGTATTGGGAGTAAAAATGTTGACCGAAAACAGAATAATATTGGTGTGTGGTTAGAGGAGGAGAATAAAAAAAATGGAGAAAAAGTGCCCTAAAAAAATGGCAAATATATCACTTAAGATGGCGGACTCTTTCGCCGTGACGTCAGTCATCACGTGACAGTCGTACCATGACGTACGCACCAGAGCGTGATTAATGCCTTCTACTTTAAAAGGCTTAGGGCAGGAAGAAACTTTTTTTGGGTAGAGTTACTTTGCTTTTTATATCAAATACTTCGAAATGTACCTGGTTAAAAGTTGATTTTTCCTTCGAGGTACTCATTCCGAGTTGTCAGCGTTTCGAAAGCAAGCGACGAAAGTTTGTTCGTTTCTTAATGCATTTCAGAAATACCTTTCTCGGAATTAAAACTGATGTTGAATCCTACTTTTAACAACTTTAGTTTCTAATGCAAGTTAAATTTTTTAATAAAAATGCTGAATTAAAAAATAAATAAATTTAATGAAAAGATAGCATAGAGTTTAATAAAATCAACTAAGGGAATTTAAGTTCTAAGCCATTGAAACGTTACCTTGGAGTTTAAAACTGTAGAGAAGAAAAACTGTACAACTGTTTCAAACTGTACAACTTCTTTGTAACACACCATCTTAGTATTTTTGATGCTTTGTGGACATGACTATCGAATTCTGGCATCCTTTTTAAAAAATCCGATGTCCCATGTCTTCCTTGTACGTAATATTAAATTATACGCATTTCTTCTTGTATTTCATTTAAACTTGTTGGATTGAATTAAATCTACTTCGTCGATAGCGCATGTACCCCAATAGAATAAATGGACTCTTTAAAACTCATTATATTTGTTTACCATAGCGACACTGTGGGGCTAGGTTCACTTAAGAGCGTTACATCTCATTCACTTTATAAATCAAAATGCACAAAAATTATATCACCTCAAAACTACTTAATCGTTGCCAAATGTTCAATTCAAATACTATATTATATCTAAAAAGATGTATAAAAGAAATTAAACAAAAAAAAGAAACAGTTTTTCAAGACGATTCAGTATTTCTCATTCAATTAATTCAGTTCTCACTTCGCGACAAGGCAAAAATACAAATAATTTAAAAATATCATATTAAAAATTATGAAGTAAATCTCAAACACATATTTCCTTGAATAAATTCCAGAATGGAAAAAGCGTGATTTAATCCGCAATAATAAAAGAAGGCGCATTCTTTGTTGTTGCGAAGCTTAATTTCTCTACATTTTCAGAAAATCCACTATTCTGCTAATTTTCAAATGTAAACAAATATGTTTGTTATGGCAATAATAATTAGGCTTACCCGCACTTAAACAACTTTTAAATTGTTGGGAATTCTACAAATATTGCATGCATATTTACTAAAGGCAAAAAAACCTTAACCGGAAGATAATAACAACACAATTCAATCATTTTTAAAGCAAAAAAGCACAATTTAAAAACATATAAGAATAAAGAAACTGAGATCACTGAGCAGATTAACAGAGTGGATATATACATACATACACTTATACACTTTTCGTGCAACTGATTGCAACCAAAATATAAGGTGCATCTACATGTTATAGCAATCCTATATACAAAATTTCAACGTTCTGAGGCTATTCGTTCTTGAGTTATGCGAAATACATACATACAAACGTATCTACGTACGCACAGACGCCACGAAAAATTCTCTTCAGAATCCATCTTAAATCAGTTTTGTATTTTTTTTTGGGGGGGCAAGAGTCTTTCATTGTTTCCATACGTAGAGATGCCACGCGAAACTAATGTTAAATTGCATTCACTAGCAATCAAAATGGATATTTTCGTTGAAATATGACACCCGGAATATTTCACGATTACATTACTTCCTTTTTACTTCATACAAGGAAGTAAAAAGAATTTTAAAACCCCCCAGAATTTTGAACAATTTTATTAATATCACTGTTTGATGTTCATGAGAAATAAAAGCTGTTAACTATCAAATTAACAAGAATAGATATTCTGAAATAGCTTGCAATCAAGTGTCTTGAAAATTTAACTGTATACAGAGTTAGAAGAAAAATCTGGCGAAAACTATGTGAGAAAAAGAAAGATAATTATCTATGTGAATGTGACAGCGTTTACAATGCTTTAGAAAATTTTAGTTTTCACTATTTAGCACCGTCTTCATTTGTAGTCATTGTATTAACGAAGGAAGTAAACTGAGAAAAAAAAGTGGAACAGTACTGTATCTTCCCTTCTACTGGACCGATTAACAAAATTCAACTTGCGTTTTTCATGTCTCGAAAGCTCAACTTAGGATGTATATTAGATTTGTATATAGCATTGTTCTAACATAAGTCATTTGAAACAAAATGGGTCTTTTTCTGAAATAACGTGCCAATGTTTCTCATATTTCAATTCCAAGGCTCATTATGCCTAAATATAAAATTTTGTAAAGTGTGGTGCGAAATTTACGGAGAAATTCAAAAATTTAACTTGCCAATTTTTTTTCAGTTTGCGCCAAGAATAATAATTCACTTGGCGAACTTCTTAATACGTGACAACCTCTTTTCCTATCCCTTCCATTGTGAAAGAGCGGAAGAAAAACCGCATTGTGTCTACTTTTTTTACATTGTGCATGAGCGAAAAAAAGGAACATTGTTCCTACTTTCAAATAATTTACCAAAGTGCGTAAACCACATTTGATGCTATTATCGCTCTCCACAAATATGCCAAATTTCAAAACGCGCCGACATATAAATTCACGTATATCTTAGAAAATTTGAATAAAATGTCCTAATTTTTTTCAGGTATAATTATAAATTTATCTACTTCAAGTTGATGGCAAAAGTTTTATAGGTTATAATTCAGTTTTTTTCCAAAAATTTGTAAATTTTATTTCAAAATGCAAATTAAAAAAATAAATTATAAAAAATGGGTCAGTGTTATTTGGAGTGAACCTTCACAGTTCGAAAGTAATAAAGCAATAATTCACTATAAATTATAAAAAAAAACTCTTCATATTACATCTCCAAGCAACGAAAATTCAATTTAAAAACATTATTGAAAAGTTATTATTATTAAACATTTTTTCAATAATGTTTTTAAATTGAATTTCTGTTGCTTGGAGATGTAATATGGAGAGTTTTCGTTTTATAATATATATACGTAGGCTATTTTTTTTCAACCTCCGATGGGCTATAAAGAAAAGACAAGTGAATATATGAAAAAGATTTTATTACCAAAAGTAAAGTACAATACAGGTTATTTCTCCGCATAATTGCCTTGACGATTGAGGCATTTGTCATATCTGTGAACAAACTTTGCAATACCCTCTTCGTAAAATGTTCCCGCCAGTGATTGGAAGTGAGTTGTGACGGTTTCTTTGAGCTTTACATCATTTTGGAAACGCTGCCCCCAAGCCACTGCTTCAGTTCAGGGAAAAGATGAAAGTCACTCGGCGCTAGGTCGGAACTATATGGCGGGTGTTCGAAAATGTCCCACTGAAATTGCTGAAGGAGCCGTTGGGTTACACGAACGCTGTGAGGACAGGCATTGTCGTGGATCAGAACAATTCCAGAACTCAACATGCCTCTTCGTTTGTTTTGAATAGCTCTCCGTAAGCGTTGCAAAGTTTCACAATATGAATCTGCATTAATTGTTGTTCCAGGCTGCATAAACTCCACAAGCAACACTCCCTTTTGGTCCAAAAAAACAGTTGCCATAACCTTACGGTTGTTGAAGGTTCGTTTGAATTTTGTGGGTCTCTTTGGAGAATTTGTGTGCATCCATTGTTGTGATTGTCGTTTCGTTTCAGGCGTGTCATATTGAACACATGTCTCATCACCCGTCACAATGGATTTCGAAAACTCTTCTCCGTCCGTATTGTAACGGTCAAGAAACTCCAACGCTGCAGCCATTCGGCGAGCTTTGTGGTCGTCAGTTATCATCTGGGGGGGGGCCCAGCGAGCGCAAACTTTTCTGTAGCGCAACTTTTCAGTAACGATAGGGTACAGGGAAGATCTCGAAACTTCCGGAAATTTCATCGATAATTAACTTATGGTGATCCTTCGATTTTCCTTAACCGCTTGGTCAACTCGTTGAACAATGTCGTCTGTAGCGACAGACTTGCGTCCTTGACCCCCTTCATCATGCACATCAGTTCGGCCATCTTTAAACTTTCGACACCATTCACGAACAACGCCATCACTCATAAAGCTGTCTCCATACACTCGACTCATTCTTCGATGAATTTCTGCTGCACTGTTCCCTTCTGCCTACAAGAAACGAATAACAGCTCGCAATTCACATTTGGCGGGAGAATCAATAGCGATAGCCATGTTTACGTGACTGCAACTCAACAGAAAATGGCGTGTTAAACTCGCCATTGACAGAGCGTGTGGAGGGGGAGATGCGCAATCGCCTACTACGCACACCAACCACCTGCCATATGCCTGGCCATTATACTGTACGATCGGAGGTTGAAAAAAAAACAACCCTCGTATATATATATATGTGATGTGCCATGATGATGTGATGTAGTCGTAGCTCAAAGTAACAAACGATGATAACAAAAAGAATCCATTTATTATTTTTCTTGAAAAACAGCTGTGTTAAAATTTACATCTTCGAAGAACAACTAATAGCTTTTTGAATTGATGTTTATTCCATCATTAGATTAACGAAAAGACCGCCCGATGTTCCTTTGCGATTTCTTTTATAATCACTGGAAAGACGAAGCTTCCAAGAAATGACGTCAGCCTCATCAGCCAATCCAGTTCGCTTTAAATATATCCAGAACATTCTATAACTGTACGTGTAGAAAAAGCGGGAAAATCAATTTGACTACGGGGCTGTGAATTTAATTCCACGTACTTTCGAATAAGAGATCGTCGCCATTAAAATGAAAAGAATATGCATTTAGAATTGTGATTGAGGAATAAACAAAAATAAAAGACGAAATTTAATTTAGGGTTTTATATGTACTTTTGACTATGGAATATTATTATTACATATATATATATAGAGAGAGAGAGAGAGTTTAGTAGTGTGTCCTCCTGCAATTGACCACGCTAAACGAAGAGCATTGAAATAAGGACCAGAACATGGAAAGAAGGTGCATGATGGGAACAGACTGTTCTTTGTCCAGAAAAGGGAGGCAGAATTTAAACTAAATGATATTCAGAAACTAATTAACGAGGCCATTAAGAATTCAGACGTAGCAAGAGAAAAGCAGAAACTCTACTATAACTAAAAAAGAAGTTATTTTTATTTTAAAATGGTAGCTAAAGTTCTCCGAAGGAAGCATATGCTATCTTGCGCCCCGTTAGAGAAAGTGCCTAAATTTTACCCCAGATTTCAGGGTCCCTTTGTTATTGAACGTATTTTTGGTTCAGTTTTATATTTAAGAGGAAGTAAGGAAGGCAATACTACTGCCAATGTGGATTAAGTTAAAAAATATTACGATCGTAATGAGATGGTTATTTTTACAGATATTTTACAGGAAGCATCAAACACAGAGGAAGGGCTATCAACATCAAGAATGGTTCTGCCTGGAAAGAAAAGGGTGGAATCCGTCGGAGAGAGCCAGAAGGTAAAAAACGTCGATTTGAGGAGCCAAGACATATGAAACGAAACTTGGAACCAGCTCAAGAAAAACGGAAGTCTCTGAGCAAAGGAGGGGAAACGAAATCCTGCACAACGTCTACCAACAGTCAAATGGAAAGGAGAAGGCAAACACGAGGATACGAAGGCGAGGACAAGATAACAACGCAAGTCCTACAGAGTAAATGCCGTTTAGAAGAGGAGCCTGTGAGGAGAAAGAAATTCCTGAGGAGATCCCAACTGTAACCAGCTAAGAACTCTTCGGCCAGTCCAGGAAGGTTCGGCGGCAATAGTCGGCAAGCGTCCAGTACAGTCTGAAGCGGATCAACGGCAGAAGAAAGCAGCCTGAGACAGAGGTTTGAAGAGGAAACGGTCTGCGCCGGAGAGCAGTGGAAGTGACCAGTTGAGAAAAAGAGTCCAAGTTAGACAGCTGTACCAAGTCCTTTCCTGGGAGGAATGCGTAAGCAAGAGAATGACGGAATATGCCAAGCAAAAAATAAGTCAAAATTATTCTATTTGAAATTATTTTAAAACTAGTACGAAGTTGGTTCAAAACATTTGGTTCAGTTTTGCCTCGGGAAGAGGACAATGTTTACCTAATAAAGCAAGAACCTTTTCTATTCTTTTGTATTAAGCAAGAAGCTTACAATTTTATGTTTAGCAAGAAGTTTTTCTGTTTTTGTATGAAGAAGGAAATTTTAGCAATCTTGGCGGATTTAGAACGAAATGTTAACTTTGGTCTTATAGACTGTTGTAGGTGTAATTTAAAGAAAATAAACTTCGTTACTCAAACTTTTAAGAATTTGTTGCATGTAATTAATGTGAGATTATTTTCAGATCAGCAATGTAAGAAATTCGCTTCTTCATTAGGAAAAGGATAGATGTGGTTATGTTCGGGAAATTCAGCATAACTGCACCACTTGTGTAGTGTCATTCCTGCAATTCTTTAGTTTTGCAGTGAAGTCAGATTGAAGCTCCTTTGCTGTACTCAAAGTTTCCGCTTCACTAAGCATACCGTCTATATAAAAATTTTGAAGTAAGACTGGTGCAGCTAATGGAAATTTTGGACCTTCATCAATCGACAGTTGCTTAAGTGTTCTCATAGCTAAGTATGGAGTACTAACTGTGCCGTACGTCACAGTATTAAGCTCGTAGATTTTCACAGGTGCATCACTTTCTTTTTTCCACAGGATTCGCTGCAGACATCTCTGTTCAGGGTTAATTTCACACAGATTAGTTCTGTGCATTCTTCTGATACCTACCATAAATTCGAGTGGGTACTTTCGAAATCTAAGCAAGATTGAAAAGAGATTATCTTGAATAACCCCTCCATTATGTTGTAAGGAATTTAGCGAAATTCCATTTGGTGTTACACATGATGCATTAAACACTGTTCTCAATTTAGTTGTCGTTTTCTGAGGGCGATATATCCCATGGTGTGGCATACAGTACACTACCCTAGGCTCACTTTTCTCCTTAACCTCAGTCATATGCCCAAACTCTGCATACTCCTTTAAAAAAATCCTGATATACACTTAAGAATTCAGGGCCTTTCACGAATCATTTCCATAGGGAATTTAACCTTTCAAGGACCAAATCTTTTGAATTTTTTAAGCACATAGTTTCTTCCTTTAGCGGCATTGTTACGATGTATCTTCCTTTTTTAATCCGCTTACGAGTTTGCACATAATGTTCTTCACATATTTCTGCTTCTTTATTTTTTGGAACGGCTGTTTCAACATTCTCTATTTCCCAATGTTTTCATTGTTTGTGTTAAGTCATCTGTTGTTTTCATTAACTCTCAATGTACTCGGTTCTGTTCTTCTGATGTAACGCTTCCTGACACAAAAACCCAAATAAGCTGTTTTGCAAAATAAGACTTGAATTTTAGTCGCGAATCTGTTCAGACTTTAATATTTCAAAGAAAATCTCAGCTCCCAAAAGCATATCTATACATTCTGGAACATTAAAATTCTCATCGCCTGATTATATGTTACCAAAATCTTGCATTTTAATATCAATTTTCCTTGAAGGAATCAAATCTTGCGTGATTTTTGGTACTACTAACATGTCTAAGTGTCTCACATAACTTTTATCTTTATTGCTAATGCATGCCGAAACTCTCGATTGAATTATAAAGAAGGAATCATTTAATCCGGAAATTGAGACGTTTACTTTATCTGTCTTCAATTGGAATCTACTCTCACATTCTGTGCTTATAACGGATGAAGTACTGCCGAAAGTTCTGATCATTTCGAAAACGTGAAATTACACACGAAAGCAATGGCTAGTACAGAACGAGACGTATTTAAGCTCTTCTTTCAAAATGTCAAGAGATATTCAGTAGAGAGAGAGAGAGAGAAAATAAACAATAGACATGTTGCCCTGGAAATATCCATAGACTAATAACTTGAAAAATTTCGCAGACAAAGTTTATTAAAATATTATTAGAGTCGAGACAACTGGGCATTTCAAGTCTTATATCCACAGTGTGACTAGAAAGGGAAGTGATCGCACAATAAAGACCTGTGCACAGAAGTCCATGTGACAGGAATATTTAATGATGGATAAAGGAATTCATATCAAAGACGTCACTTTTAACAATATAACTGTTGTTGCGCTGGTCGACACAGGTAAGTTAGTGTGTCTCCTGCATGAAGATACATGCAAAAAAATAATTAACTTGCCGACTATTAAACTAATATTTTTATACAGGATTGGATCATCAGAATTTTGGACTATGATGTCAGTTGAGTGTGAGGTGGAAATATATGTATCTTTGTTCTGTTGGGGAATAGAGCACCCACCACTAACCTGAGCTAACAAGTAGTAATTGGAGTGAATATTCTTGACCAAGTCTCAGTAAATTTTAGCGGAAATGTTGCTAAGATTTGCAAGCATCAAGTTTTAGAAGAAAAGTTCTGCTGAAATTAAAAAGGTTATTTTGAATGCTATGTACAATAGTACAGAATCATTAATATCCGTAAGAGAAGATTCATCTAATATACCTTTTAATAAGAAACATAATTAAAATGCTGAAATTTTTTATTTCCCTAACAGGCGTAATGAGCGTCATAGTAGTAGTAACTACCGCAATTCCGAAGATTATTCATCCGACAGAAGACGTTATGCATCCAATGCTAGCTGCAGTTTCAGAGAAATCAGTATAGTTATCAGTCTTTTCACAAATCAAATTATACTCAACGTTAAAGTTATCAGTCACTAAAATTTGATCCTTCAGATTAATCATAGGAAAATAAGAATAGTTTTTGGATTTCTGAAAGTTATAGCATATCTGATATCTAAAAGCGAGGAAGCTGTTCAATCTGCTGGACTTCTGTCTTTAAATTATGAAGACAAAGTGAGAATTCATTCACTGTCTATATATGTAAAGAAGGATATCGATTATGGTGCGACAGCTGAAGAACTTGAATGTGGATCAATAAATCGAGTTAGATACAATTGATAAATATACTTACATGCTAAAGGCTTTGCTTACATAGAATTTCCAA
Organism: Stegodyphus mimosarum; assembly: GCA_000611955.2. Taxonomy (NCBI): domain Eukaryota; kingdom Metazoa; phylum Arthropoda; class Arachnida; order Araneae; family Eresidae; genus Stegodyphus; species Stegodyphus mimosarum. Next base: position 162,346 of record KK117397.1, read on the forward strand.
ACCGTGAATCAGTAATGAATTTTAAGCTCTTGATAAATATATACTTCGAAGAATAATAATTAATGTTCTTTCTTAAATATACAAATCATCCAGATGAGTACAAGAGACTGCAGAGAATTCTGAGCAGTGTAACAAGTTGAAGTACAATGTGGACATCCTTTAATCTTTCGAATGTTGTGTGAATAACATGATGAAATATTTTTAAACAGACTGATATTACTATTTTTCTGAGATATTTTGCATTCGTATTTCTCAAAATATTTTCATTTGAGTTTTTAATTCGACTTTTTAATTAAAATTATCGAATTTATGGTTTCTATAATATGCAAAACCAAAAAATATTTTAATATTTTAAACAGCTCCTGAGGCCAGTGACACCTAGGATGGCCGAATGTGTAGAGATTTAAGCACTAGTTACCATATTTCTTTTGAATTTAGTAGCAGCATTGCAAAAGAAATATATATTTAAAATTATGTTTCTCTGGAGTTACAAATAAATTTTGTCTTAATGAAGAATGTTTATCGTTATATAAAATATGGCTGACCGAACCATGTCACAAGAAAATTTATCGAAAATTTAAAACCCTCTCAAAAGACCCATAAATAAGTCGAAAACAGAATTTTATGTAATGAAGACAATAAAGGGCTAGTCCGTTAAATTTCAAATTAAAAGAAATAAATTCACAATTTAAAACAATTACTTTTGCAAATTATTAAAAGTTAGAAAGAAATTAAAAAATAAAGTGTTAGAAAGTTATAAGGTATTTCTTTTGCCTTCTTCGCATGCCTTCGTGGTTTAAGAGTCAGCGTATTCCAGAGGTCAGTGTTTCGAGTCCTGGCGACGGCGTTGCTCATTTTTCAATACTCCTGCTTCCAAAAAATAACCTAATGTCTCTACAAAGTAATAGAAAAACTTTGCTTTAAACGCACTGTCGACAGGGAGGAAGGGCACTGTCGACAGGGAGTCCCAAAACTGCGTAATTAAACAATTTTAGAAATAAAAATAAAAAAGGCTGTGCCTGAAGTATAAACAAATATTGAAGCCAAAAAAAGATGTTAATCTAAATTGCATCGTTAATCGTTCCAAAATGTTAAGAAATTGTTATTTGCCAAAATTTTAAGTCCTACATTTGGCTAATTTTAAATACGCAGGGCCGAAATTTAATTCATTAGTTAAAAATGATTAAAAATAAGAAAAAACGGAAAACCAGGAGATGCAATACACATCTGCATCGTACATATAATATCATAATTAATGATACAACGGCAAATCAAAAATGTCAAATATTAATAATTAAAAAATGATAAACTGATATCAATAACAAAATAATTAAAGCATACAAATAATTACAGCGAAAAAGTAAAAAGAGGCGAATAAATCTACCGTATTATTCGGGCGGTAAAATTCCATGTTAGTCTCAGCGGAAAAGATGGAAATGTGGTTGCCAACGCTAAAATGTAAAACGCCTTTTTGATATCGTCAATGCTGTAAATTATGTCCCTTAAAATTATATATTTGATTTATTTATAGGTTTCTTCAGATGGTTTTAAAGTTTTTACACTTTCTTTCTCTCTGTAGATATATATGATGCATCAATTTTGAGTTACTGATAAAAGCAATTTCTATCTTCTGACTACGAAATGCAAACATTCTTCAAATATACTTCTACAACTCTTATTAATTGAATGATCCGCATAAATTCATAAATTTTCGCCGTTTTACACGTGATAACAAAATGTTGATGGGAAAATCAGTTCGGCCTGTGATACGTGCTATCCAAATTAAATTAAACACATATTAGAATTCAGCATATTTATTTATTTCAAACATTGAATCTGATAGCATCCAGGCTTTACCATACGAAATAAAACGAATCATAAAATATTCAGTAATCTGTACCAAAAGAAATGTACGAAACCAATGCTCAGGCCCTCAATCCGCCAGTTAGCATAATTATGGAAAAAGAGGATAACGCAACGTCAACTCAACCAGCATTACCTATTTATAGTCAGAGTGCTTCACAGGATTTTAAAGAAATTGGTTCAGTTGTCCTAAATGCTATTCGTAATTTGCGGGAAATGAAGGGCTGCTCTCTGAAAGACATAACAAACTTTGTGGCTACCAAAAGCAAATTTGACGTAAAAACCTACAACTTTGGCATCAAGTCATTTTTGAAGAAGGCTGTGGAAAACGGCATACTGACTAAGCTAGGAGGAAAGTACAAGTTGCGAGAAACTGCTGGAAGACGTAGGAGAAGCAGAAGTCGAAAGACACAGAAATCTGGAGTTACAAAACGCAAACGTTCTCGATCCAGAAGACGTGGTACTAGCTCTAAGACAAGAGGTCGTCGAAGAAGTGGTAGGGCTAAGCGTACTACTAAACGACGCCGTTCAAGACGTAAAATGCACAAAGGTCATAAACCTGGAGATAGCTGTGGGCAGTAACAATGGGAAAACATTTTGAAATACATCCAAGAAAATTCCTAATCAGTACTTTGAAACATTTTAGAGCGAAACGTCTTTTAAAACTGCAAATATCAGCATAATATTCGCACTAGATCACATCAGTACAATGCATGTATCACAATCTATAAAATTATGTATGTGCTTCAATGCAATAAATCAAACAGAAATTTAGTACAGTATACAGTGTTTATTTTTATTCGCAAATACCATCTTACGGAGTATTCTCATTTATATTCTTTCAGGAAATTTCAGATAGTCAATTGTGCGATATCCAGTTGGAAATGCCAAACATTAGTTTTTATATGACTAGATGAGAAATAATAAGACCAATTTTATCTGTTATTTTATCTAACATCTTACATAATATCTAACCTAAAGACATCTCGAAAGAATGCTTCCTGTCTGATAATAAATGACTCTCTAATAATTTCTCTCTGATAATAAGTGACTCCTAAAATTAAATTAATTAAATTTCTGTAAGCTCTAAGCGAAATGTGAACATTTTAAATGCAGTTATAGTAATTACTCATAAAAAATCAAAATGCATTTCTTTCAAAATAATTTAACTTAAAATTTTCAGCTTTGTGCGTTTATCGGAATATTTTATTTAAGAATTTTAATTCAGCAGAACTTAGATTTGGTTTTCGAATATTTTTACAACTCAGTATTATTTTCAGCTATAGTTATAAGGGTCTTACACAGATTATATCAGCATCATGTTGGAAAAATTATGTAAGAAAAATATATGGAATCTGAAAATTATAAATTGAACAAATCTTTAAAATTTGGTAAATAATTTAGGACATTTTCGTTTTTAAAGCGATGAAGCTGTAATTTTCTTCTTTCTGGCTTTGATTTTTATTGTGCATCACGCGGTATAAACATAATGTTTTGCCATTTTGATTTTCGAATTTTTTGCCTAAGTCGTCTAACGCGTAATTAAGGGAATCCCTCCGCCGCGCGGAAGAAATTAAAAACTGAAAATTTATGACAGTGTAAAGAACGAAAGTGAACAGCAGGGCAAACTTAAATCATCTGGGAATTATAAAACATGGTTATTATTCATATATAAATAAACTCATAGTCCGCTAATTTAGAATTGCACTGAAGTTTTAATTATAAACAATGGAGGAAAATCAGTACATGTTGGTAAGAAACAGAAGGAGACGTCGATGCTTATACGAAACATAAAATTTTGGTACTTTTGCATAACATCCCTTCGACTGGCCAACTAGTACGATTTACCGCTAATTATGGATGACAGTGTGCTTTAGAACACCACAGTAAATATTGGCAGTTGCGGACCATTGCCGAAATTTCCGTCAACAATCGACTGGATATCAAGCACGGGTCAATATTTTTCAGCTCTTTGAAAAATTGTACTGACGTGTATCGCTTCCATATACTTCCCGATGGGAAGCGACATTATTGTAACTTTTATTGTTATCTGAGCGTGGCGATAGCCTAATCTCTAGTTACATTGAGTCAGACTAGTACATCGTTTTGAGAAGTCGGATGCCGTCCAGTCCAGAAAGAGTTTAAAAGTTACTAGCTGGCGGTCCATTTGCAATAAGCGCTTTTCATCTGAGCTTTACTTTGTCGTGGTTTCGGAGCTCCCTCTTTTGAGGATCCAAATTTGCTCAGAAGCCAAGTATTAAGCCGGTGAGAACCCCAGTGTACCGTTGCTCGTTGCTTAAGCAAACCACTGCTCGTTGCTTCCCTGAAGAAGCCTGCAGTGGTCCCTGTGCTAGGATGCGTTTCTATCACGCTATCTCGCGCCTAATTACAAGACAAGGCGAGATGGCACGAACGTGAAACACGGGACAGGAAGGTCAGGCAGAAACTTCCGAAGAGCAAAAGGAGGATCCGGCGTTGATAATAATTGTGTGCAGAAGGCACTCGAGTTTATGACTTAATTAGTAGATGGCATTATAGCCAAGTAAAGGTATCTAAAAAATCAGCAAAAGGCATTAAATAGTTATTTGTTATTCTGTATGAATGGAAAATTTAAAAAGAACTCGGTCATATCGATTGATTCAAACGGCTTTAAGACAATAATGAGAACTAAGAAGTTAAACGTCCAGTGGACACGTAACAGCATCAGAGAATACATAAAAGTCTCGCAGTGTTAATGTGCTTAGGATTTAATCACTCGGCCTAAAATTGCACGGTAAACATGCGGTGCACTAGTGCGACTCGGAGGACCACCAACAGATTGACGGCAAAGCCAAAAAATGGAAATGCGTAAACTGAAACCATTCTAAGGAGAAATTCAACACAGCGCTCGATACAGAGCACAGCAGCAGAGACACAAAAAGCGCATGCTACATGAGAGAACTCCAGAAATTAAAACAGAGAATTAATTATGGTTAATTTTACAGTACTACAGATGCAAATGGATCGCCAGATAGTATCGTTGTATCAGCTAAAAACCTTAAAATCTCTAAATTAGAAGGTCAGTTGGAACAAACTGCAAACATCGAGGACTATATTAGAGGAGTACTAGCGACTGAGAGACCTACTTACGCTAAAGTGACTAAACGAGGCCGCTCAAACTCTAGAGCTAGATCGCAAAGCAGACCTAGAAAGGAACAAGAACATATAACTCTAGTTTATCCAAAGACGGAAATGCATGTAGCAGTAGCAATGCATGTAGCACAAAGCATGTAGACCCAGCAAAGCTAAAGGTACGAATTATAGCAGTAAAGAAGGTCAAGAATGGCGGAATATTAATCCACGTCAGCAAAACGGACGATACCTAGAAATCTTACTTTACCTATTTTTGATAGATTAATTTAACACCTATACTATTGTCTTACTAAGTTACCAGCGAAAGTGTTCAACATATTTGTGATTAATTTATCAAAATTCTGCTTGGTGTGGTTAAAATTCTGCTGGGTGATACTGCTTGGTCAAACTTCTGCTTGGTTCTTGGTGATTTTACTTGGTGATAAGTCTTTGAAGACTAAATACCGTATATTCCGGGGTATAACACGCATTTTCAATGCAAAAAATAAGATCGAAATTTACGAGTGCGTGTTACACGCCGGGTATAAAAATAATAGGTTTAAAAATAATGAATGAGCATAAAATATTAAATTTTTCTAGGTGCCTATCCTGTTCCTTTAAAAGAAATGACATAACTTACGGGCTTAAAAATTTCCATTATCGGATATCATGAAAAGCTCATTATCTTCGTCTTCCGTTAAATCTTCGTCCACTAACATCTAACAACCGCGGTGCAGCACAATTTCCATTTTCTTTCGCAAAATGAATGGCTCTGCATTTGAAACCAGCACTGTGTTTCTTTTTTTTTGCTGGAGTCATATTTACTTCTAAACGAAACACTAGATCAACTTTATTTAAACTAAAGCAAGCGCGATTTACTAAAGCCTCTGATTTTCACTTCAAATATCGCAGCTTCAAATGACTAGTGAAAGAGAAAACATCTAATTCCTAATTTTACAAATTCATTCATGTTGGAAGTGCATTATTACTCCAAATTATTTGCCCTCTTTTCTCGAACTCTACAACAGTTTTCTTTTGAACTCTTGCATTTTAAAACAATCCACCCTCTCTGCAGGAATATTTACTTCTTCAGCACTCATGTTGTTCTCCTTATCGCTTATCGATTCGATATAACTTTCTTCGAAAGACTAGAAGAAATCTTCGAATAAGTGACCTTAAAAGATAAGAGCATTGAACATATCGGTGCGCGTTATACGGCGACTATACCTAAAAATAAAAAAGTAGCTTGAAATTATAGATGCGCGTTACACACCGGTGCGCATTATACGTCGGAAAATACGGTAATTATAATTTCAGATGTTATCATATTTTAAGGGACGCCGCTCGAGCTGCCTTCATGTTAAATATAGCCACCAGACACTTTTGATGCCAATTTACTAAGCTTTTGCAGTTTTGAATTGATGTACGTTCTCTGAATTTAATGGCATATACTATGCACACACAAACTGCAGCTGGGGATTCGCATATGGCTCATGAAACACTTAAATGCGGCTCGCGAATCGTTTCAGGCTTTTGAAATCTTAAATTCGAATCATTTGCAGCGAACGTAATTTTTGTTTGAAAAACATTTACATTTTGAGGCCAAAATGGTGCCATGAGACGTTTCTCGGAGATAGCCTACGATACATCGGAAATAAATCTGGGGATGGAATTTGATCCCATCCGATGCTAAGTGAGATGCACCCAAAGCTTATCAAAATTCACAATAAAAAACCAAATACGAGCAATCCTAGGCCTCACTGGTTACTTTATCTGTTATGTAAAAGTTTTCTTCAAGATAACCGCTCCCCTAACAAACACCTTGCAGAAAATGGCTAAGAAGGAACAAATTTCCTCTGATGAAAACTGTAAATGAGAACACGCAAAATTAAAAGGGAAGTTAATGAGGCAACCAGTGCTTCATGCCACTGATTTTGAGAAAGAATTAGAGGTTAAATGTAAGTCATCGAACGGGTTGTTCTGTCACAATGTACCGCAGGTATCGGACGAGTTGTTCTATCACAATGGTGAAGGAACCATGTGCTTTATCTTTGCAAGATATTGTGTCCGGTGGAGGGAAATTACAGCATAACTGAAGAAGAGTGTGCAACCTTGATATATATTTGATCTAAAATATTGTGGTTCTACCTCCATGGCCGGTCTTTTGTAATCCAAACGGATAATTGACCTCTCGCATAGCTAATATTCGTTACTAAGTTGGTTGGATGCACTTGATGGCATAAAGGTAGCGGAGTAGATCAGTGAGTTAGTTTTGAGAAGTCAACAGACTGATCATTATTTTAATGGATTTTTAAGCATTACTAATATATTGTGTGAAATATTGTACTAGTACAGTGTTAAATTGTTTAAAAGTTGTTGTAACATTGTGAAGGTATTACCTACTGTACAATGTGTGATAAACAGACAGTAATGACGCGGCGTATCTACCAAAGACCTATAGGGAATCTAAATACCGCCTGTAAATTTCTGTATGTCTGCTTCAGTGGTATTTCTGCTTAAATCAACATTCAATTTAGTTTAAAAGGGAAATTGTTATAATAACAAAACAAATTAATCTAATCTAGAATATATTTAATACGTCATCCCAGTATTCAAGCTACATCAAACAACGCGAAAGAATGTTCCAAAATTCGCACTGTTGGCACTTAGCGCTCTCTGAATCAGTTCACTTCTATTGACTTTAGCGTTGCTATTTAGAGGCAGAAAAGGTCCCTTCAAACCGAAACGTCAAGGACCCCGTTGGACGGTTGCCCAACATCATTTGAGAATGAGAATCGGCTTATATTTCATATATGAGCTTAGCTTATTTTTTTCTTCATCTCTAGCTAGCAAATCGTCTAGGAATGAACATTCGTTCAATAGTTTAACTGATTTCTGATTTGTTTCTTCAAAGGTATTCTGTGGTGTTTGCTAGTAGCGACCAGCACAAACAAGTTGGATGTAGTGATAATAGGATTTTCGACTTTTATGCGTAGAGTTATTTGTCCACAAAAATCTCACACCATCCTATCTTCAGCCGACAGAGAAATTAGGCGACTGCCTTGTTTCATGTTTTTGGTAAAGGGTATATTTTGTGTACGAAATTGTATTCTCTAAAAATGGTGGATTTGAACCTGATTAGAGATAATTATTTAAAGAATACTCATTTTTCCAAAATCTTGATGCTTCGGATATAACATTTAGAAGTTTGTCAGATGGAATAACTGGGTGGTGACGTATGTAATAAATTTTTCCTGTTTTTTCAGAAGTTTGATTGATTTCATCAGCTATAAAATCATTAAAAATTAAATATAAAAATAATTCATAAATTTTTAAATATTGTTCTGTAAGTGTCTGACATTCCTGATGAAGCAGTGGATTTCTCAATCTTTTAACCAAATTATAAAGGCAAACTTCAGAATTTACGTAATTCGTGTTTTAAATTAGACGAATTTTTATTTCAAGAGAATTTAACCTTTTATGTTTTACTTTAAATTTGACAGTTTTGTTAAAATTTATCAAAATATCATTATCTATTTTGCTCTCCCTGTTCAATTCCTAGTGCTTCTAATTCCCAGAACTGCTTTAACTGTGTTGAGATCAATTTATCTTCAACAATGATGTTCATGTTTAATAATTCCTAATTGAAATCAGGCTGGCCTTCAAGGCACCATCCAAATATTGCTTCGGAAGCTATTAGTTTATTTTAAAACATTTACGTCTACCTGTAATTAGTTTATGATAGTAATCTGCACCGATCTAAATGCCAGTATTTTGTCACTGTATTCGCAAGAGTCAGCCAAATGAAATCCTCTTAATTCTTCGTTTATTTTTTAAAAAAGGAGATGTCAGGAAAAGACAAATTAGATGTACATACTGTTCGGTTAGATTCCAAAGCTTCTGCTTCTGATTTCGTTTTGTTGCCCGATTAACCCCAAAGACAAATCGTGACAAAGTTCTCTTTTCTAATAACACTTTTCTGATATGTTCCGAATTATAAAACTTCTCACCAACTATTGTGTAATAGAACAGGAACTGGTTTTAATCATCCTCATGCGAAAATGGACGTGTCATTACAATGCACGTTTGTGGCAATGTATTGCGGAAAGTTTCGCTTTTTAATTGACTAATCTGAATATTTTCTAGAATGAAATTGCCGACACTACTATACTTCTATTTGATTTTGTTTCCAGTTGGAAATAGAGATGGACGATCCATTCTTTGATCGATTCACTTTACAAACTGTTAA
>KK117397.1:171606-199642 GCA_000611955.2 Stegodyphus mimosarum
CCCTATTAGATCAGCTCTCCAGCGAAAACGTAACGGTAGTTCTTTAACAGTTTACTGAGAGCTGTTTCGATTCCTTTTGATGTAAAAACTAGCAGTCTTTCCTTTGCTATTTACCGGAATCATCGGACAGAGTTTTGTATGAGGTGTTATGTATACATATGTATGTGTGTTATGTATGCATATATGTGTGCTTTTGGCTTGCTTGTGTTCCATCTAGTGTTTAGTAAAAAGAAAACATTAAATAAACCTCAACGAAACTAATCAGACCTGTTTGCAAATGGAAGGAGATTTTTTTCCCATTTGGCAGTGCGAGTATCTGTTTAAAGTATGCAGGTTATAGAAACTAGTTCCTCAGACTCCCAGCTGTCTGCTCTTCGGCGAGCCAACACTAGCTTCCGATCTGGGTCCTTCGGAGTTGTGACTATTCCCACTTTTCATTGCTCCTACTCTAGCTGTGGATCTAGTTCCGACTAAGGTTTCATTATTCGCTCTTTCAAATTTATGTCATAGTATAGCTATGAATATTAGATATTACTTTTTTATACAATATTACTGTAATATTTATGTAAAATAATAAATTATATTTTTATTTATTTACTTTAGTAAAAGCTTTAGTAAAAACGTCTTGTAATCAAAAGCTGTGAATTCCTCTTTAATCAACTTTAGAATTAGTATTTATTTATAAACATAAATTTGTCCATCTAATGAATTTTTCAAGGTTGCAGAACAAAATGTGGATCCTACCGAACAGAAAAACCTCGAGCGATATTTGTTATCATTTTTTTAAATTAGATAAAAAAAGAAAAATGTCGGTGTTGTCAGCAGACAATTTGTTGTTCTATGGGATCTGCCTGTAATCTGAAAAATTATTTTTACACTGTGTTTGTAATAGGAACAAAATATAAATTATAGTAATAAAATATTGTAATCTGTAACAAAAGTTAGTTTAGGTTTCATTATGTTTTAACGTTTCGCATTTTTTTGTTGTTGTTCTAGTGGACAAAAGGTTTTTGGGGAATCTTAAAACTACGGTTGAAAGAAATCAGTCTAGGGAGCGAGCGGTTTGATTGAGTTGATTCCAGAAATCCCAGTCCTTTTTCAATTCTTTCTGCTTTAACGTTTCTGTATTAAAATTTTCGATGAATAAATAGATAAGTGAAATTCCACTTACCTTTTAAAGGGCTGCCCTGGAACTGCTTGTCTTCCTCTCAATATACGCTAGTCTATGGTGAAATTCTAATCACTGCCGAACAGTACTATAATTTTTCAGAAATTTTAATTAAGATATGAAAGATATTTACACAATATTTACAGATTAGAATCAATGCAAGCATTAAGTTTCAAATATATACGGAGAAGGTCTATCGATTCAACTTATGTTAGAGGCATCACCTGTTCAACTAACTACTTTTTGTCTCTTCCGCCTAGGGCGTTCATGGGAGCTGAGTTATTAGTAAACAAACGTGACGCTCTCACCTTGAGGTCCAGTATCAGCAGAGGGTGGACCTGAACTGACCTATAGTTCATGTCTTTTGAGATTTCGTTATATGTCGAGTTCTGTACTTCACTTTGATGGCCGACTCAGGTGTAAAGTTGAGTTCAAGAGGTATGAGGTTCTTTGTGGGTCTTATAATCTCCCCTTGTGCAGTTTTTAGTTGTCCTAGTATAATGTGTCCGTCGTGAGATGGAAACATTTCCAGGATTCTAGCTAAGGACCAGTTTATTCTTTTCTCATTATTGGACATAATGAGAAGATCACCAACTTTCACAGACGATGGTTCGCTGATGAATTTTGAGCTTTGTTTTAGTTTCCCTAAATATTCTGCTCGAAATCATTTCCGTAACTCGTTTCTCAATCTGACTCTATAAAGGTGTCTCTTTTTGATGGGTTTAGAATCCAAAAGATCTAGTTTAGGAACTCCAGTCTCTGGGATTTCTGTTAGAAACATTGCTGGAGTCGCATTCATGAAGGTCATTGTGAGTGAGCTTTGAATAGTTAAAAAGAACCGAGTCAATTCGGTGAGCAAACGGCTCCGATATGATCCCTTAAAAAAACGATTTTGCTCATCACTGGTTGGAAACAAATAGATCTATTGTGTTTTATTACATATTTCACATTCAGTGATGAGTTTAATGTGTAAAAAGCAAAGAGCTTGATTTTTTTAATTATACATTTTCTCAACTAAGGTTTTAATTTCACAACGCACAGAATTGTGTAGTTCGATGAAAAAATCTTTCTAGTTACTAGAGTAATATATTCATTGGTTTTTAGGCGAATTTTTATCAAATTGTTTATTGAGCTTTTTGTTTACATTATCGTGCGAGGAGTGGAGACGATAGTTTGATTTATGCTTCCAATTACGAATCATTTCCGCTCAGTGATTTGTTTGTATTTCTTCGTTAACATTCAACTGCATAGCTCTTTCGCGACTTTCGATTTCTTCACGAATACTTTCCATTAATCCTTTAATATTTCATTGTTTGGTCACTGTTTCTACTGCTACTATATTCCAAGATAATCTCTGAGGGATTAATTTTAACAATATTGGACAATATAAGATTCGTAAATTTCTGATATCACTTTCATTGACTTTAAGCTTCTGAGTTTCACACTGATATATTTTCGAAGTTCTCTATATCCCCTTGCATATAGAAAATCTTTATCTTAGTCTTTACTCTAGTAAGGGAAAGATTTAGCAGTTTATTCATGCTAGCGTTTATTACCAAATCTTTTCTACGAGACCTGTTAGTTCAAAATTCTACAGGTGAATGGTAATTCTCATTTCTAATGTAAAGTCCGGAAACATTATGGGCTACTCCACCTAATAGCGATATATAATAAAATTTATTTACTTTCAATTATGAGGCATTGATACAGATAGCTGATTCCTACTGACTCCAAATTTCATGCCAGTTGTTTGTATCACCAAAAATTGATAATAAGCAATTTTTATTTTTATAGATGAAGTTTTTGTACTTCGATTCGGAAGATAATTGGAACTGGACACACATACTCCTTCATTAGAATTATAAACTCTAGTATTTTCGGATAATTTTTCTATTTTAACAATTAGATTTCTCTTGTATTCTAATAGATTATCTTGATACTTTTGCATTCGAATAGATTATCGTGATACACTTTTATTCTAATAGATTATCGTGATACACTTGTATTCTAATAGATTATCGTGATACTCTTGTACGAAATTGATTTTCGCATCACAACTCCTTAAATCTGTTTCGTTCAGAACAGAATTGTCAATTAATTTGACACTTTCAATTTTAGGATTCAGTTTAATTAATAATGCCTTTAAATCACTCATTGGCTTATTTTCTTTAATATTCTTATGTACTTTACTGATAAGCTTTGAAACTGAGCCTTTTCCACAAGCTCTCACCTTTTCAGTTAATTATAAATGAAGAAAATAAATTTTCTTGACTTTTCAGTTGTATATCTAACTATTTAATGGAATTCAAATCTTAACACTTACAATTCCTTCGAAATACTCGTTGAACAATCATTGAAGTTTTTCCTCAATCTTATTTCCCGGCCGATTCACCAAAACATAAATAACAGATAATAAGTGTGTGGCTTACTTAACTAAATTCTCCAGTGAATCTAAATGCCACATATGAATTTCTATATGTTTGGTTTAAAGGTATTCTTATTTAAATTAACATTCGATCTAATTTAAAAGGGAATTTATTAAAATACCAAAACAAATTAATATAACATAAAATCTATTCAACATCTCATCAACAGCATTCAAGCACAAAATCGAAAGCAAGTTCCAACTTTTTCCGGTCGCAAAATGTTCAGCTCATGCGAAAACCCTAAATAGCGTTGGAAAGGTACCGATATGTCCAAAAACGGACATGTTATATATACACAAAAAAGAGTTCTGAAAACCGACCAGCAAAACATGATCTGGGATCATGCAGAAAATTTGCATATAACAGAAGCAAGATACCAATTATCGGAACACAACAGAACGCCGATCGCCAGATATTCAGTGTAAGAAACCGATAAAATGGCAAGCGGGTACGCAAAGTCGTCATTGGAGAACTCGCACATGTCGACGAAATTACTCTTCCTGGGAAGTTTGTGGTGAATTGATAAAACTATATTATCAAAATTGGATGAACTCTACTCCCGGAATTGCGTAGGCGGAATGCACTCGACATGGTTTGGATGCAAGATGGTTCATCTCCTTATATAGAGAGGTTTGTTAAAGGGTCCTGGAACAGCATTTTAGTGATCCCATCATCTCACACCATTATCCTTTTCCGTGGCCTCCGCGATCGTCCGATCTGACGCCTATTGATTTCCGGTTTGGGGGATATCTCAAATACAGGGTTTACCTGTGCAATCCGCAAACGTTGTCGAATTTAAAGGATTCTATACCGCGTGAGATTGCATGCATCCCTCATGCCATGTTGCGTTCAGCGGTATTGTCCACCGTCTCCCGAGGCAATTCATACTTGCCTGTGATGGCACCCATGTGGAAAATGTTTGATCTAAATAAAGATATTCTTTTGTCCGATATGTGTAGTCATCAGTGATCGGTGTCTTGTCTTTGTCATATGCAAATTTTCTGCGTGCGCCCAGATCGCGTTTCGTTGGCCGGTTTTGAGAACTCTCTTTTGTGTATGCATAACAAGTCCGTTTTTGGACATATTGTTACCGTTCCAACGCTGTTTAGGGTTTTCGCATGCCCTGAAAATTTTGCGACCGGAAAAAGTTGGCGTTTCCCTTCGACATTTTCGAGTTTCTGTAACTATAACCGTAATCGTAACCTGTGTTGCCATCCACAGAATCTCGAGCGCATACCTCCAAATAACTAAATTTGCAATATCATCTCGATCGGTTAAACAGAACGGACTCTAGAAGTGCAGATGTTGGCAAAAAGTTTTATGGCCACCCTGTATATGGTACAATAGATTGATATATAATATCATATGACGTATAATATTAATTCGGTGCAGAGGTTCTACTGTATTTGCTATATCTTAGCACTTTTGACACAAGATCCATGCCACAGGTAATTTTAAGTCATGGTGAAACTGTAATTATGAATGGTACAGATGTCATCGTCTGTTTTGATAGAGAAGAATTGGATTTCTTTTGAGAATTCGTGAATTTAATCTTTTTTCTATCGTCCATAATAAGATCTAAAGGGAACTATAAATTCTCTGAGAGACGGGACTTTTAAAGATTTTTGAATGTACAAATTATGCAGAAAATAATATTTTTTGCAAACCAAACAACTTATTAAATTATTTACATCTGTTTGTTGAAAGTTAATGTTTGCTTTCCTGAAATTTCTTAGAAATTGCTTTAAGGACATTAACTTCTGCATAGAAATGGTTTATTGATACTTATATTAAGAATAATTTTATATGTCACTAACACAAAATATTTTTTTTTATTTTATGTAAAATTAAAAAAAAATAATAAATGCATTTATTATAGATAAGTTAATTTTTTGTTAGATAATGTAAAGCCATATCAAATCGCTTGAGAACTGCGTATTTACTAGTTCTCAGAGAGTTCTCTACTTTCTACAATTTCTATTAGTTAAATTAAAGATTCTAAATGTCTGTTGAAAAGGCAGCAGTCCAGAAGCTACGTGGTAAATAATTCCCTCACCAAAATTGGAAAGACACAGCGAAACAAATTTCTACCGTCAAAACATTATTCAAACAAATTGCATTCCAGCATTTTATGTTATAAATCCCTTCGAATGAGATTTAATAATTTAGTAATTTAATTTATATTATTATATTAGTTTTTTAGTCTCTGACTTTTCCTTTGTGTATTTTTGTTTAGCTTCGCCTTTACAAGCAAAAAGACCTAAAACATTCCTATACATCTCATTACCGCTGCATTTTATTACTATAAACTAATTGCGTTCTTCAGACGTAGTTTTTATATAGGTATGTTCCACTTTCTTATTTGCTGTAGGAAATTGAATTTATTAATATGAAATGACGCTAAGGGAAATAGACATACTTAATTTACGGAGGATTCTTTAAAAGATGGCTACAATCACTATAGATTACGTCCTATTACCAACATACTTCCTTTTACCGCCTTCAGTAACTTACATATTATTTATTTCACCTGCTTCATTGCCTTGCTTCAAGAGAAAAGGGGAAATTCCGTGAGGCCCAATCCGCACTGTGCCTTCGAAAATTAATATCGTACCCAGTTATCGTTACTCTCATCCTAGCCTGATATTTCAATCTGCCATATGGCAACAATCGTTCCCATTCGTCAGTTGTGACGTCCTATCACAGCCAACATTAGATTGCCTGTTTACTCGGGCTATATATCTCCCTCCACCGGATTCGGCATGGACTGCAGGCTAGATGAGAATCACTTCCGCATACGCTACACTGTTCTCTCCGACATTGTATACATCAATAGAAGTTTCAACAAATGCCATGGCAACTACAATAAAGTTTTATTTCGCTCGAGGTGTTACCTAGTAGAGGAAGTAAATATTATACATCAATGTTAGTTTGTCTGTTCAGAACAGAAATACATAAAAATATTTCAGAAGCATAAAAATTCTACCTACCATGATAAAGAATATATTTTCAAATCTGCAAAGAAATTTTTGAAGTATTTTTTTCCTTCGTTCCCAGTTTGCAGATTTCGAATTCTGCCAAACCAGAAAGCTATTTGAAGAAAAATATTTGTTGAATCAAGCAATGCTGTGAAATAACTGCAGAACTATATCTTGAGACTAAATAAAGGCAGAAATATCCAGGTTACGTTTAATCTATGCTAAAATAATGTCACAGGAAATTTTTTTGCTATCATTTATTTGGCTCTGCCATTTTGACAGTTTATTTGAAATGTAAGATTTTCATATTCTACATTTTTAATTTCTGCGGGATTTATTGTTCTTAACTGTTTAGCTTAAAATTCTTTCAAATGTTAAAGTAAAGTCTGCATACCAGGATCAGACGAAAATTTCTTTCGAAGCTTATGATTTTAATAGCCTTTGAACACTTATTTAAAATCCTTCATATTAGTTTAGATCTATTTAACAACAATTTGAAGTTTGCATAATGATTTCTATTTTTTACTTCTATGTGCGATGTACTGCAATCGCAAAAACATTCCGGGTATCGCATTTCAACGGAAATATCCATTATGACCCGTTCCCGAATCAATTTGAATTTTTTCTGTGCGTGACGTCTTTACGTACGCAGAGTATCAGCATCCCTTTTCCAAAACGGATTGTAATGTTTTTGAGTGTTTGTGTGTGTGTGTGATATCAGTAGGTGCGTGCTTACGTACGCTCTATTTGTACGTATTTACAAGGATAACTTAAAAATGATTTGCTGAAACTTTGTATATTAGACTTCTCTAGCACCTATATGCACCCCTTTTTTATTGCTATCGGCAGTACCAAACATATATATACAGGGTTATAATTGAAGTAATCCTCGTAGAGCCCGTTCTGCTAATCAGATTTTGATTAAACTTGGTATATACATTATATGGACTATGGGGAACAGATGTAAATTAGTGGAACCTATAAAGAAACTTGCAGTCAGACCCAGAACATAATTCTGCATGCCTTTGTCATCATTAATTACTCCCTTACAGAAGAAAGATTGAGTTTTACTGGTAAAACTGTTTTATCAAAACGGCAGTAATAACTTAGCTGCATTGCTTGAATATCGTCGTTTAAAGAGATTGCGAAAAGGCCCGTGTCGAAGAATGGTTTGAAGAAGATGATTATGAAATTTGAAGAGACTGGAGACTTGGTTGTACTGCCGGGAAGAGGGTGGAAACCGGTTGCAAATGAAACTATTGAAGAAGTCGCTGTGGTTGAAAGAGCCTCCAGTTTGCCCTATTCTTCAACAAACGTTCCATCAGTGTCACATGAGTTGGCTATTCCTTCGTAGACAGTAAAAAAATTATGTGATCCATTTTAAAATGGTATCCGTATAAGATCCACTTAGTGCAAATGCTGCAACCTCAAGACCACTAAAGACGATTTGAATTTGCTTGCCGATTTTTGGCGAGAATGGATGTATATGAAACGTGACCTTGGAAAACTCTGTGGTCAGAGGAGGCGCACTTTTCTTTAACTGAAGTTGTGAGTAATCAAAATTGCTACGCATGGGGTGATTCACCTCCTAATGTCCTGCACCAATAAACACTGCATTCTAATTATGTAACTGCATGGTGTGGATTTACTGTTGATTTTATCCTCGAACCTTTTCCTTTGAAACTCTCACTGCTAAAAGGTCCTAAAAACTTACTCTGTAACGAGTGTACTGTACAGTGAACTCCTTCGAGAGCAGCTTTAAAATGGCAACGTTTGCAGACCACTGTCTTCATGCAAGATGGAGATCCAACTTGCATGAAGCCCAATTGCCCACATTGGGCATCAAGTCAAAGAACTGCTTCGTCCTAACTTTGTTGAGAATCGTGTAATATCTGGAAATTTTCTGAATGCTTGGCCTCCTCGTTCACCCGACTTAAATCCCCGTGATTTCTGGTTGTGAAGATTCTTAAAAGACCGTGTTCATGGAGGAGGAATTAAGACTATACCTGAGTTGAAAGCCAGCATTACACGCCATCTTGCTGAAATCCCTCGAGAGTTACTTCGAGTTACCATTAAGCACACTGTAATGCGCTTTCAACACGTAATTGATGCCAGTGAAACACATGTTGAGCATATTCTGTAATTGAGTAAATTTTAATGATTCTGACAGATTTTTTTGTCCTTCTTTAGGAGCCACAATTCCCCTGGTGGCCAAAATTTGAGCCATGTTTTATTGCAGAAATGGTTTCCTTATGGTCCATATAACATATATTCCAAATTTCATCAAACTTCGATACGTAAAACAGGTTCTAGAGTTGTTTGAATTCGGTCACTTTAATTATAAGCACCCTGTATATATATATATATATATATATATAAAAATGACAAGCCAGCCAAAACATTATAACCATTCCCCTATTTTTCAATGAACTCGCCTGGATGACTTGGAAAGCACGTGATTAAGTGGGAATGGTATTTTACTGCTGCTAGAGAAGGTCAGGAATCATTCTTGCACTAATTTTACAAGTGATATGAAAGGCTTCTGATCTAGCGAATTTGATAGAGGGCAGACAGCAATGGCCAGAAGACTTGAACAGACTATCTCCAAAACTGCCCAACTGGTAAGTTGTTCACGATCTGCTTTTGTTAATACGTATGTAAAGTGGATAAATGGCTTTGAAACCAGCAATAGATGACAAGATGTTGGATGCTCACTAGTCATCAAAGAAAAAGGATGTCGAAGATTTTCCCGCTAGGTACAGTAAAATCGATGCCAGACAGTGTCTCAGCTGACAACCCAATGTAATGCAGGTAAAAGTACAAGTGTTTTTAAACACACAGTTTAGCGAATACCATTGTATACGGGACTGTGAAGCAAACGTCCCACTCGTGTGCCTCTGTTGACCAAACGTCATTATTAGCTACACCTACAGTGGGCCCGGTACAT
Source organism: Stegodyphus mimosarum (assembly GCA_000611955.2). Taxonomy (NCBI): domain Eukaryota; kingdom Metazoa; phylum Arthropoda; class Arachnida; order Araneae; family Eresidae; genus Stegodyphus; species Stegodyphus mimosarum. Next base: position 181,126 of record KK117397.1, read on the forward strand.
CAGGACTGGACTATGCCCAGGTGGAAGACAGTTGCTTGGTCGGGTGAATTATGATTTCTCATTCATCACGTCGACCGATTAATATTTGGAGTTGAATTAACAATTGTATAAATATTTGATGTAATTAAAACTATTATTTTAGCAACTGTGTAACTCTCTACTTTATTAAAAGTTGGAGGTTAGTATATCACTTTCAGATGAAATACGTCTGAAAGAAATGCAGAAAAATTTGTATAATTTAATAGGCCATATAAGGAAGTCATGTAATGTCTCTATCAGAATTTCTTTTTTATTTATAATCTGATGAAGAATATTTATTCGTGTTTACCTATTATATAAATCATCATAAAACCATGAGACGAAAGATATGCTTTTGTAATATTCTTAACAAAGGATGATATTAGTTATTTTAATCTGTTCACTATTGAACCTAAATTAACCTAAACAATAAACTCCACACTCAATTAAAAAAGGCCCCGCTTTTAAGCAGAACATTTAAAAATAAATAGCAAATGGACTTTCGACAAGCCAAAACCTTTGACGGGGATTTGAACTTTCACGGGGATCTGACAGTAAGTTTTAAAATGTATTCAGCAAACCCTTGCAAGAACACGGAGCTCACGTCACTAACAGATTATGCGTACCGCAAAATGTATTCCGCAAAGTTGTTTTCTATGAACAAAAAACAGGTTAGATATATTTCAGATAAGAAATCATGTAAATTTATGCAAACCTAAATTTTATTCTAATTAAAAGGAAAAAATGAAACCAAAGTTAATTGACAGGATTTTCCTTAATAAATAGGCATATGCTATAAATTTTGTTAAATAGCTGGTGGTTTTTGCTTGGGACTATCTTGGTGCAATTCATTAAACCTTTCACGGTTAAGAAGTGTAAATTTTCCTATATTCCTCATAAAGCGTCCTTTCTTTCTTTATTGGGTCAATCTTAAGTACAAAAACAGATAGCTCCTGCTCCTTTCTTAAAACTTCGTTTAGCTTTTTGAATTCTTTGTCTTCTTCATTATTGCTGTTTTAAGCGCCTGCTGGCATTATAAGTTCATCCAAGTCTTCATTTATTATTTCATGATCGTCATTGAGTAATTTTTTCATTTTTCTTTCTTCCATATCTGAAAACCCTTCGGCGCGTATTGCTTTTGCAAATTGTACGATTTTCATAGCTTCGTTTTCAGTCAATCGAAATCCTTCGGAATTGTTGACAACTTCTGGCCACAGCTAATCTTAGAAAAAATGCATTGTTGATGAATTTAGTTTTTCCATAACAATTCAATCATTATTATGCAGCGTCTTATGTTATATAGCATCCAAAATGCTATTAGTGTGTATTTCGTTCGTCTAGTGGTTTATTTAGAGAGATATAAAAATGCTTGACATAATGGGCTTTGAATATTTTTATGATTTCTTGATCATTGAAGTGGTGTTGTTGGAAGGAATAAAACCTCAACATTTGAATACATTGTTGTGAGAGCTTCATAATCGTGTAATAGGGCCTTATTGAGAATTAAAACTTTAAAGCTCAGATTTTGTTGTTTTAAGCAATATTTGTCTTATGTACGTTTATTTCAAAGCTTAACGGACTGGTCGAATCGGCTGAGGCTTTCTCGGTTTCCGTGATTTTTAGAAGAATTAAATTAGCATTATGTATGGTTTTAAACCTTTTTAGTTTTATTAAATCAGCATCATTTCTTGTAATATTTTACAAGCTTATTTATTAACAAGTTTAATACTTTTTGCGGCATGTTGTAAAACATTCACCCTTGTGAAGTGGAAAGTGACAGAAATGACACATCTTGTTTCTCTTAGAGTTTTCTGATTCATTTTCACGTCGTACGCCAGATAATTATCAGCTAAATTGTCTTAAAAATTCTGTATCTTCCACACAAATCTCTTTCGTGCTTGTCATTTTAAAGGTTACTAAATTACTTAAAAATACTGCCGTAAACACAAACTTGCGCAGTAGAATCTCAGAACAAAAAGTACTATAACTAATGGGACCAAGAAAACATAACACAATGTGCAACGTAACGCAGCGTAAATCTACGAAGTCCGTTCTAGGAAGTCACAATGGAAAAACTTAAATTTACGTGTTCGGCCGTTAAGTGTTAAAATAATGCTCGTATCATAAATTTATAATCAGGATACACTCAGGATTACAAATCATTCAAATACTATTTTTGATTCTTTCCAAAAGCATGCGTTTGAGTTATAAGGTATTTCCACCTCCTTCCAGCATGCCTACGTGGTGTAACGATAACACATTTCGACTCGTATTCCAGAGGACCAGGTTCGAGATCCGCCACTGCACATTTTTCCCGTCTCCTGTTTCAAAACAAACCTAATGATTTTACAGGGTTAAAAATAAAGAATAATTCCTCCAAATGCTTTACATGCTAAATGCCATAGTGATTCAAAAGCGCTTAATATATATACATATATATATATATATATATATGATAATTCGAAGCACAATCGCGATGGCTGAGTGGTACGGCGAGAGGAAAGAGTTGATACCAAACTAAATTTAGTGAATTATCATCTTTATTTGCAGATTTGCAGGCACACTAAAATAATTCCTTGTCGACAAATATACGCTTTAATCATAGTAATTACGATAATTTGTTATATGCAGGTTATATCATCTTAAAATAAGAACAAAGGGGGGCATAGTAGTATAGAGATGTCGGCAAGACGGAAGCTGGGGAAAATAATGCAGCTGAATAATGACGTAATTAATCACCAGTGGTATTTATACCAAAGTAGATGCGATTTTAGAGTCAAGCTATGATTGGTTAGTATTAATTATAGTTGCCCTTTTCAAGTATCGTTACATAACATAAAAAGATCTCGAATTTGGGAGAACAGATGAACTTAGGGGGAGAGCACCAAATTTAGAATGTTAATTTTGAGGTCGCCAATTATTTTTCAAAGCAGCTATCGTCTTTTGTCGTGCCTTACATATATATAATAAGAAATAATAGAAAAATACCTTTGAACTTCATCAAATATTCATTTCGAAATAAATCACATGCCAAAAGCAAAAACTACTAAAACCCAGAAGCAACCAGTGGCAAACGGCAGGAAAGAGGCACAAAATATGCCACGATGTGGGTTGAAAAATATCATTTCACTTAACTATGTTGCAAAATTGTTTTATATTCGAACAAATGTGTAAAAGACCTGATTTTGTAGTATGAGTCCATATTTTGAGCCTACAATACAATCTATATCAGCACATGAATTCTTTTATGGTGGTATAATGCCCACAATTTCCTCTCATAGATTCCACTTCGACAAAACTCTATCATCCGTTCAGTTTCAAAATGCATTTTCTGTTCAGAAAGTTCATTTTCATAGCATGGTTAATGAACATTTCGGTTAGAAAAGTCAAAAACGAACATATGCATTTCGAAGCCCGAATTTTGAATTTCGAATTTGTATTTTATTTTTAAGGTTCTACTGTCTATCTGTTGTGTAGAATCTGCAGAAATAGTGATTGCACCGAAGAAGGGTTAAAACCGCCCTTTATTAAACTCTTTAAATTATGTACAATGCATCAACTTGAGGCTAACATACTACGCCTCTGCTTGGGCGATAACTTAAACAGTAGAATCAAAACTTAAGAATTCAAAATGCTAACAAGTAGTAGAATGAAAATGCAGGGCTCATACAATCATGTATCCTACAGGGCTTAGACGAGTCTAATGGCAGCAAGATAATAGCTGTAAAGCCACGTCTAGCCGGCAATAACTGCTAAGCGGAATCTTGCGTATAAGCACGCACAGAGATTTCCCAGACGCTCTCTAGCATTGCCTACTGGAACGTCGATATTTAAACTGTTTCTCCCACTGGTAGAATTTGCATTTCTTACGCGCGCTACCAAATTTAAATATTCTGGCACTGACAATTAGGGGAACGAAGACTTATAGGAAAGTAACTTAAAATTAAATTTAAGTGGTTATTTAACGTAAATTAAATCCTTACATATTTATTTCATATTTTGCACAAATTTGAAGAACGGTTGATAACAAACTCAGCGATCCGAAACAAGAAGTGGTAGCACTGTTTGAAATAAAGTACTTTTATCTCCGGCTTGCCAAACTGCGTCTATGCGACAAAATTTTAGATACCTAATTTTCAGTTTTAATCAACAAAACTGATTATTTGAAAGCAATATATTTCCACTGTTGGAAACAAAATACTTTTATTTTCCAGTCCTAGCTTTCGGCCATTCAGTAAAGCCTAATCTATTGAACTTTCAGATTTGAGCTGGAAGTCTATTGAGTAATACACTAATCGACTCAAAAACAATGAACGAGCTCTTTAGAATACTTTTTCAGCTCTTAAGAATATTTTTTTAAGTTTTAATATGGTTGAACTAAATAAGAATATCATAAGATTTGTAATCAGAAATATTAAGCATTTTCATGAAATAACTTTAGCTCATTAAAATCATTATATATTGCATATTTTACTTTTTTTATGATAATGTTTTATGTGGCTGACAGCGCGAGAGGCTAGTTTCTAAAAATAGAATCTAACCAATGTACAGAAAAATGCAGCAAATCCTAACCTTCAATAGGGAATTCTAAAAAAATGCTGTTTTTAAATATTTCGCTATTCTTGCTGTTGAATTTTTTTTTGGCTTAAATACGAAGAAAGCGGTATTTAAAAAATAAAATTAAACGCACAAAATGTAAATAATAAAAAGATTAAAAAAGATGTTTTGTATGCCATCTTAGAAAGAAAACGGAGCATTGATATGATAGAAAAGACTGAGAAATTAGAAAAATGTATGCCAAAGCTTAACACTGCATTGGGAATTCTGAAAAAATGATGGTATGTAGCTTTTAAAAATTTTGCAATTTTGCTGTTGAATGATTTGTTTTATAAGTGCGAAGAAAGCTATACTTAATAATAAAGCTAAAACGACGTAACAAAATATGTTAGCAAAAGGGAATCGTATAATGCATTAGTAACCTGCGATGCTAAGAGAGAACCTAAGAAACATTCACAAACCCTCTGGTGTGAAATTAAAATCTGAATCCCTTCGGACATTTCTTTTTCTTATGCGTCGTTTATGCGTTTGGCTTAATCCCATTTTGAAATTATCATCAATAATTACTTTCAAGCATGTTTTAATACTACCGCTACCATATTCAATAATCCTTTTAGATTTTTGCTTTGATTATTTAATCACTTTTGACAGTGTTTTCAAATGTCCTCGAGGGAAAATAATTTATTTTTCTATTTTTTTTACATAATGGCAGTTCTAATAAACTTTAAAATAATACTGATATAGAGAGGCAATAAATAAGCGATCAGATGAAGGTACGTTTGAATAAGCATATTCTTTCCTCATGTAGTACATACTACAGAAAGTTATATTGTAAATATTTATTTTCTGTTTAAATGCATGTTCTGAAGAATATTACAACGTCCTAGTGTCAATGGTTAAATATTATATAGTCTCTTAAGTTTAAATACTAACAGTAAATGTAAATGCGTTGATGTTAAATGATAAAAATATTTTAATCTAAATTTTAATAATTATTTAATAGTTGACTTCTTATTTTCGAAGAGTTAAGAGTTTTGACGAAGCTGTCCTTCCAAATTTATACATAACAAAATATAATAATATAATGTGAATATCTAAAAAGAATGTGTTTCATAACTCTTTTTAAAATTAAAAACTGAGTGATTGCTTTTTCTTAAAATTTCAAGTTTTCTAATGAATTCATACACAAACGTCATCGCCCTCATAATAATACGGAAAAAAGTAGTAATTGGGAGCAAAGTTGATGCATCCCTTACAAGGGTATGTAATGGTAACAGCGATTTCACCTATAAGAGCCGTTACGTATCAGTTTATATCCGGAACGGAAGAAGTATTTGATTGGTGAAGGTAATAACAGCTGGATTATAGAGCTACTTTGGCCCACTTCTTTTAATGACATAAGGCAATCGGATACACATTATGGTCCTCCTGGAATTAAATTTACATTTGTTGTCACTTAATATTTCATTGCACCACCTAAGGCCTTGACAGTTTGCCGCTCATTGTTCAATGTTTTCTTGCATAATCGGCAGTTGCTGAGAGGTTTGGTAATGCTTAAGCGGAATAAACAACTCCTCTAAAAGAGTTATGCATATTTATTATTACAAAATATTTCATGTTAGCTGTCAAACATCCACGTGCATTGTATTACGCTACTCAAGCAATAGAAGATATGTATGCCGCTACCCAAGAATGAGCCTTGTCATAATCAGCTTCTATCTCGCAGATATATCATGTTTACCAAACTCTGACTGCAAGTACTGCAAGCGGGAATATGCTGTGTATTGGGAACTGTGGGCGATCACTAAATTTAGCACTTAGGCTTTATGATATAATTTGGTTTTGTTTTGTTAACATAGTTGGTCACGCCTTAAAATTTCATATCGCTTGATGTCGAGATGCACGATAGTTGCTCTTATAAGCTGCATGTGTACACCGTTACGCATTATTCTGTAAATTTTGTGCAGGTATGTTTTCTTCCTGTACGTTCTCCAGTAAGATATCAGAAGTCAGATTGTGAAAGTGTTTAAACTCATAGGGATGAGGATGATATACCATACATTTACACTTCTTAATCACACATGCCTTAAGAAAAATTATATGAAACGTTGTTTATAAATATTTATGTTTCAGATGTAAATAATTAAAATTACTCGGCTTATGACAATAACCTTTTAAATAAATACTTGCATTTGTAAATTAATTTAATTATATGTCATAAATGCTATCTAGCTTCTTTCTGTTCCAAATTGGCGAAGTGCTTAAGATAACTGAATACTGAGAGTTCAATCACAGTCGAATGGCCTGGTTGCACAGTTCGTTTCCGTGTTTTCTCCATGTGTAACGTGAATACTAGCCAGTTTCTCTTTAAAAATCATTTACGAGGGTAACCCTTTCATTAGGCAAATAGCCCTTATGTCCTTTGCTTTATGCCAAAAAACTAACCTTTCAGCCCACACTGCATTCTCTAATTTGATATAACATCCCAACTCGCATACGAATGTATAGAATTTTGTGTGCATAACATCTATTTTTCTATGTGAGTATCAATTTCAAATGTTGACATTTTATGTACAAGTATTTTTAAAATTAAAATGACGATACAAGATCCCAGGCATTCAGATAAAATGCTTATTGTTTGAAGACATTAGTTTTACAGAAGAAATTAAACGAATACTTAGCCGTTTAAGATAGAAGCATTAATTTCTCCATCATTGTTTTCTATTAATGATTATTTACTTGAAGTAATTGCATAAACTAAACATTAAGTACCATCCCATTAAAAGTGTCTTCTTATATGTCATTCGTTAGATTCACTTTTCAGTTGTCAAGTTGTTTAAAACCTGTTTGTAAAATCGGGTATTTAACTTAAGCTTTAGATTCCCTAGAGAAATCCAAGAGTGGGTGCTTTTGACATGCGTCACCATTGAAAGGAATCTACTTAAGCATGCCCAGACAATTGAATTCTAAATCTTCCTCGCGAAAAGTTTTGAAACCATAACCCTCCTTTCTTGCGCCAGAAGCCTAGCTAATTAAGGTTATTTTAAATATTATAAAAAGATAATTCCCAGACAACATTTCGCTCCGTTTAATGTAAGTGTCGCTTGGGGTTAATTAAAGGACAGCTGAGGGGGACAGCTGGAAGCTTGGCAGAAGAGTTTTCAGAAATAAAAAAGAAATAATTCCTTGATCAATTTAAAAAGTGTAATGGATGTTATAGTGCATCCCAATGAAGCAGACTTTCAATAAATATTATTCGATGATTACGTTGTAGGGTTCTAGTTGTGCAGAAGCTTAAATCTATTTTTTTTTCAGGCCCTACTAAACGCGTTACTGCTCTAGTGTGTTACCGATAAGCTTTTACATCTTTCTAATCCGAATCAAAATTACAAAGTCCTACAAAAGTTAAAACTTAGGAAATTAAGAATTAACGTTTTAAAATTTATCAGAAGGCACCACTTGTGCTTCAAAAACGAAAAATACTCCATCACTTGAGGGTATTTAAAACAGCATAAGTTGAAATTCAAAGGTAAGTAATCAAAGATTACACGAATGGTAATTAATTAAACTGTCTCAATTATTTAACGGCGAGTAATAAACGTCGGTTAGATAAATGGCTAACATCGAAATAACATTTAGCAAAGCTGACAACAGGACTTGACTGCAAACGATGTTGCTAAAAATTCTAACTCTAAAAAACATTTGCCTTAAATACTCAACAGCAATTTTCAATCTGGACAGAACTACGAAAGAAAAGGTTGTAAGTAAAAATACCAGCTATAGTAATTGGTCGATTAACATAAACCTCATAAACTGTTTTAAAATATGCATGTATGTGCATAATATATTGATTTCAAAATGCAGAAAATTGCATGTGAATATGTATAAACAACACAGATTTGATTAAAACATACTGTAGATAAAAGTTTGAAACAAACAAACGCGTATAAAAATGCCTTGACACATATACGTGCATAAAACTTTATTAATGATCAAATATTAGATATTATAAGGTATTTTTCCGCCTTCTTAGCATGCCTTCGTGGTGCAGTGGTCAACACACTCGGCGCGTATTCGAGAAGTCCGTGATACGAGTCCCCGAGAGGGTACTGCTCATTTTTTATGACTCCTGCTTGAAAAAAAATCCCAATCTATTTACAACATAATGTTAACTTCTAGAGGACGAAATGCGAATTCTTTAATAATAATTGAGTGCTTGATAAAAGAAAGCATTTCTTCGATAATATTTATGAAATTTTAAAAGCTTCTTCAACATTTAATAATCTAAGACATATTCTATGGGCTTTTACTTGCCTTAAAATTTGGTCTGACGAAATATTTATCCATCAGCATTCTGGTGTTTAAATTCATCAAATTCAGTGTTAAGTTATAATTAAACCACAACGATTTCCGTATATATAAGAATGAAATTTTATTTAAAAATAACAGTATTTTGATGAAACATAAGACATTACGCAATGATATTCTTGTCATTGTAGAGGGAAGTAACCACATAAATGTAATTTCAGAAAACAATTTATATTATATTGGTAATTGTCAAGTTTTGAATTTAATTTAAGTTAATTTGAAATTTGGTTTACATTTAACATCCGTCTTTGGAAGTCTGCCAGTGGTTCTACCAGTAAAACCAGTGGAAGTCTACCAGTAAAAATGCTGTTTTAAAATTAGTTGTTATTTTCTTTAAATTTTAATTCAAATTGCAGCTTAATTTTTATGACCATAAAGAATACCGTCTTTAATGAGGTCGAGGAGATAAAAAGAGCGTTGTCATTTGTTATAAGCAGTTATTGATTATAGGTATTAGGAAAACATCATTTAATTTCTAGTAGGTTATTGTAACTTAATCTTTAGAAAGCAAAAAAGAAAAAAAAAGGACAGAAGAGCAAAAAGTAGGTTATGTCATGTACTGAGTTCAGTACAAAACATAACCTACTTTTAGCATACAAAAGCAGATTCAGAACCATTACTTAGAATGTATATAGTATTAGACTAAATTAACTGAAGCCTCTTGTTAATGGCATAATAATGTGTAAAGAAATCATTTTAAATGCATGTTAAATGTTAATCATCATTTTAAATGTTTCATATCATTCACACTATTAATGGCTCATACTACTATAATTTTCTTAAATGTTATATTCAAATTGTTAAGGATTTCTACAAAATTTTTGGAATATTTCCTTTTCAAGATGTAATCTGTTTTGGGGGAAAACACATAATGTTACTCAATTATTAACTACTATTAATGAGCTTCCGTATTAATAAAAAATTAAAAAAGTTAATTTAACTATTACAATTAGATTATAATTTGAATTGGATTCTTATTAAAGTGAAATTGCTTGGACAAAATTTCTTTCCCGAACCACTTAAAAATATACTAAGACACTCTATTCTGTAAAATTATTCTTTGCATCTTCTTAAATGTAAAGAAAATAGCCTATGATCTCTTAATTAATGATTAAGATTTGTATCCACCAATAGTTGAAACAGGAAATTTTGTTCTGGAAAGATCTGATGATTATCGTAATATAAATGAAATAAAAATATGAAACTGATTTTAAACAAACTAGCTTTAAATCTGTTAATTCGGTCATATGTGAGAAAATCTGGTACCTTAACTATATCTTACCTTAAAAGTTTCGCAATTTTCTTCAGATGTTTATAAAATTTTAAAATAGTATTCTGAAGTTATTTTGGAATTAATAAATCAAAACTGCTGTCTGAAACGAGATACTTCGAAATTCAGATTTCTAAAAACTTACAAAAGAATTTAAATTATTTATTGAGAGTAACAAAATATCTACTTTCTATCAAAAATGATTCAATTTCATTTTCATTTCGATTGCTCAAAACTATTTTTGAAGCATATTCACTATCTAAAATTTGATAATGAAATCCACTACCAAATTCCTTTTTCTGTTTCATTTTCTTCCTTTCTAGAGTTTTATCATTCAAAATTTACAAAATACCTGATAGAGATTAGAAGGAAAACTATTCTAATAATGTAATTCTAATTCTAATGTTTATAATCTTCCTAGTACGAAACAGTTTAAAGCTCTTAATTAGCTTTGTGCATTTCAATATGGGTGGTTTTTACACAATCTAAATCACTTCTTACATCCTCTTCTTTGGGAGACAGTACAAATGCGGATACCACATATCATTTTGTGTTTTTAATTTTCTTTCTTATTTAGAGAAGTTATCCTTCACTGTGAACTAGCTAAGATTTTGTTCCAATCATATTCTGCAGGTTATAGTTTCATCACAATCCATAAACAGGCGACAGTATAGTATGTGTGCTGAATAGTATGTCATTGAATGCTTGAATTCTTTTATATGGTATGGAATTTATAACTCACATTAATAACAGATTTATTTTTATATCTGATGTTTGAATTTATAGGACTAAATGTGAAATTTCATTACATACATCCATTCACAAGATGTTGAAAATACATCTATAGGGTGTTTCAATAAGAACGGACAGCTAATCGTGTTTTATATGATTCATCATAGTCTCATAGTTTCTGTTTTCTCATAGTTTCTCATAGTTAGAAACATGTCAAGAGACAGAAGTTCTCAGTTCAATCACTACTTCAGTTACGTGACGTGCGTCAAAATAAGTGAAATTTACACTTCTGTCTGAATAACTAAAACATAATGTAGATTAGAATATTTTTTACGATATTTAGGCATTGTTAAACACTTATTGTGTTCCCTTATGGAATTCCCATTTCTGAAAGATAAATTCAACGCTAGGTAAGCGTTATTTCAGTATCATTAATATCAAATTAACATACAAAATAAAAGTTCATAATTTTATTTTAATATTTGTGAGGTTAAATTTACATACGATTTCTAAACAGATGACTATTGGAATTTTTACATTTTATCCTCGATTTAAAACGCGAAGAAGGTGATATTACTTTTATTATTTGAATTTCATGTCTTGGCAAAACAAAAGTTTTTGGACCCTCGCTTGTAGAAAATAGTTGTTGTAAACGTCTTGCTCATTCGACACAGTGAATATCAAATTAATATTGAATATTTGGACTTTTCTTTGTGTAAATCTGGAAGGGAATTTCTTTTATGATGAAGGGCCCACCAGCGGCCGAGCGATAAGGTCGCTGAACGCTAGTAGTTCGGTCTGAGGTTTTGTGCCTGGGGAACGGGCGTGGTTTTCCCTTGCTTAACTTGTATGCAAGTCATTTTCCCTTTGCAAGTCCTTCACGAAGGCATCCATCCCCTTAGGAAGATAGCCCTTGAGCCCTTTACCGTAACTAAATAAACCAAAGCCATTTATGATAAAATAATATTGTAACCTGGTCTCACTCCCTCGTCTACAATATGACATTGCTATTCTGAAGGGCTCTCTTTGAACGCATAATTTTATATTGCGTATTCTAAATTTCTGCAGATTAACTCTCAAGCTAGCAAACTTATCGTAATAGTTCAGTTAAATATTTCAGGGGTCAAAATGAAATCAGATTGAAATAAAAAACAGATAGCATATTAAACAGTTTCTAGGACGCTTAACAGACTCTGCATTCTCTTCTAAATCCGATAAGGTCCCTTTTCATCTTCTCGGAAAATTTTGTTACGTGGCTCAGACTTCCGAGTCTTCATCTACCCTTACCTAATAAAAAAAAGTAACATTTTCACATTTAAATATTTTGAATTCAGGAAAATGTGTATCAATACCATCACATTCTTCGATATCATTATTCTAATCGGCGAGCATGATTTTAGCATGACGAAAGCAATTACTAATTCTGCTTTCTTTAAACAATATCCCATGAGGCGTGTAGATCATTGATAGCTATCAGCAGAATAATGTCTTAAATTTCACCACACTTTAAAGAATAAATGATTTGTTGTAAGAGTCTGCTAAGATAATTTGTTTTAAAGTTCTGGATGAATCCTATATCCATTACTTGTAGCTTTGCAGTTGGGTTTGACGGCAAATATTCAGCCTATATGGACATCAATTCTGGAAGGTGATTGTGGCATGTTGCGTTATGCACAAATAAGAGAATTTTACGCTTTTTCTTCAAAATCTGTTTATCTGTTCCTTTTAGCCAGTTACTGAAGATATCTCGTGTCATCCATGCCTTTTTATTGGACACATGATCAACTGACAGTGTTCGAATTCCTTTAAAACACAGTGCATTCTTGAACTTTCTGATCACTAATAATTTAAGCTTTTCTCTCCCATCCACATTAGCACAAACTAAAGCTGTAATCCTCTGTTTACTGCTTTTATCTATTATGCAAGCATCTCCTTAAAATGTAATGTCTTGTTTGGCAAGAGTTTATAAAAAAAATGCAATTTCGTTAACATTAAAACTATCTCTCGGCAGGTAAGTCGAAAAAAACCCTGACAGTTCTCTACCGAAATTTATGCATACGTCTTCATTTACGTAAGAGCTTTGGCCGCATACAGTTTGATAAAAAATATTTTACCTTGACTTAAATCTAGAAAGCCATCTGCATTTAAATCTTCAATACCCTTTCGACTTGCCAATTCATCAGCCTTCGTCTGCAATAGGGGTCCATAAATGATTAAAAAATAAGCAGTTAATAAAATAAATAAATTCATAAAAATTTCTTAAAATAAACGATTCAAAAATAAGCATTTCTTTCGAATGTTTTTCTAAAACTTCAGCTTATAGCCTAATTGGAGTAAAGCTCACCAAAGACTTTTCGGTATTACAGTGAAAAGGTTTTTTCCACATATTTGCAAATTTCGTTGCTGTTTGTAGTCGTAATTTTTTTTTCTTTTAGAATAAAACGGGAAAAATCGAGCCGAAAGGAAATAAAAACCGGAAAGTGAAACTACGAGAGGGAAATGGGAATGTTAAAAGAAATTCAACAGCCCTATCGAGTCCTATAAACTTCGACCTTCCCAATTCCAGGCCTTCCATTACAAAGGAAATCGAGTGCGGGACGAAATATCCACCCACTAAGATGACAGAGGGTCATAAATATCTCCAGAAAAACTTTTCTGGAAAATGGAGGAAAAGGCTGAAAATGCCCCCCATGGGCATGAGACGCGACGGAAAATGTAAGGATTTTTATGTAAAGCTTGTTGCTTCGAATGTCCTGGCATGCCTCGGAAAAAGCGACGCAGATTGAATTTCGTTGGACAATCTTCTGCCAAAGAATGTGCGATCGAGAGGAAAAGGGTTCAAATACTTGGGTGAGGATTGGATTTCAAGATGGTAAAATAAATAAATGCTTTTGATTCGGAGAAGGAGATAACAGATTTGTGGATTTCTAGATAAAATATTTACTTTCACAGGATGCTTAGGAGAAAAATACAGGATCCAGCAAAAGCAATGCCACGTTTTAAGCAAAGTAATATAAACTAGGTCAGGTCCGAAAATACTTTATCTAACATTCCTAAGATCTACTTCATTTACATAGTTATATTCCTTTAAAAAAACTCTACTATCTGGTCCTTTAGAAAAAAGTTTGTGTGTGCTTTCGGTTCGTGAGAAATACCTTTCTCTTACACAATACACAATTTTAATAAATAAATTAAACAACATATTTCGTGCAAAATTTGCAGAATAATTACTGAAATGCTTGTTCCTGATAAATGCTGATTCTCTTCAATTTCCTTATAAATCCTCCTAAATGCCGATTTATGTATATGACAATGTTTATCACATTTTGATGAAACTCATATTAGATTTTCTTTCTGTTTAAATTTTTATGCAATGATTATAATACGACACGTACACAAAACAAACAACAAACAATACAACAATAAATAATGACATAAGCAAAATACTGTTTGACTAATACAGGCATATTAATATTGTTACGAATTTCACATTTATTTGGCTATTTATTTAGAATTGTAATTAGATTTGCTTCATGTTGCCTTAGCAACGCAGACGATTTTTGAAGAGAAAGCTACGTCGAAAAAAAATAATAACAATAAAAAAAAAGAGCTCGTGCATTTAATGCTTAATAAATAAATATCTCGTAATTACTGTTGCCATCCAGAAAAATCTAGAAAAATCGTGATTGTTCTACTGATAATTAAAAAAAGCTTATAAAAGCCGAGGTGAAACAGCTCATCTCAGTAGTAGTTGTTTGTTGTTGCTGTTATACTTGTAGCTGTAAAAAGCGAACTGTTGTTTGTTTACTTAATGCTGTATTGATTGTAGCGATTTCGCTGTGAGATAGAACTATTTCATCTGTTTTGAACTGAGTTTTTGCTAAAAATTTGAGATATTGTGATATTGTGCGAATATCTGTGAAGTAATATTTCTGCATTTTAATTTATTTCTTGTGGAAAGAATAAATTTTTGTTAACTTTTTAACGACTTGTGCATTCAATATATAACGAACCCGTACGCACGCAACAATATGCATGAGCAATTCAGACCTATGTATTTGTTAAATAGGATGGATGTGTGTTCTGCTTCAAGGACGGTCACAAGTAGTTATCATCATTATTCTTGTTATTATAAAATACGATTAAGAAATGGGACATTGGAGAGATGTTAGTAATTTATACCTTTGAAGTTTATCTTCGAGATTATAGCTTATAGAATTACAGTCTATCCTTTGTTTACAATTGTATCTATTGTTTTAATCTATCGGTAGTGTTCTGAAACATAATAGTGTTATTCATGGCCAGCTAATACAACATTTTATTTGTGTATGTAAGTGCTTATAAATCGTATAAAATATTCTTTTAGGAATCAAGCAACTAAGTTTTATTAAAATAAATTCTTTATTTATCGTCATTTTTTATCATGAGATTTGATTGTTGATAGAATCATGATTGTTGAATGATGAATCAATCATGATGAACAATCATGATCATGACGAATCATGATCATGGTTGTTGATAGAATTATATGGCTCTGATCTTGCTAATGGATTTAAACTCTTTAGTTTGACTCCCAAGATTATTGTACAATTAGTTCGCTTTCTCCAAAGTTATTCAAATGAATAACTGGATATTGAATTATAAAAATACTGTTTTAGATTACTATTGATGTCATTGCTACTAATGTTCTGATTTTGAACCTCTGCTGGATTAAGTTCACGAATTTTATCATAACTAGCCATCGCCTTAGCCACATTATAGATAAATAAAAGGAGTTTGCCCAGCTTTGTTAAAATATTGATGGGGAAGCTCCCGCCCCTTGGTGCACAAAACTGAGGGTTTCTTGTCCTTCTTCTTCTACTATCTACTTTTCGAAAGGATTTCCGATAGCCGAAAATTTGAAGTAACTCGATGCTACTTCCCTACCCCTACCAAAAAAAATTAGAGAGAAAGCCTGCAGCTATGTACAGTAGCATTTAACTACGTATTTTCCCCCGTTCTTCGTATGAAGTTGTTACCTTTTGTTTTATATCCCTGTATTGCTTAGTATATTCATAATTTTAAGATTTTTGCAGTTCCGCAGCAATGTACAGCTTCATTGAACGATTTATCTCTCTAAATATACATCTCATGTTAATGTTGTACTAGTGTAGAATGGCATATTTGGAAATGTTTATGTAAATATTATCATGTCCACATTTTATCACTGTGTGTTCCGCTACAATACATGCCTTTATAACAGCTTATACAATTTGCATCTTTATAATAGCTGCAGGTTATATCGGTGCAGGGATTCTAAAAATGTGCAATGCCCTCGACGGGATTCGAACTTCGGACCTCCTCAATACGCGTCGGACGTATTCTCATCTAAATGTCTGAAACCCACGAAGGCACGCGGAAAAGAAGAAGAAAGCACGTCATATTCTCTCCCTTTTAGAGGGTGACTAGGGATTTGGAGACTTAGTTGCCAAGTCCTAGTGACGACAATTATCGTCCATCACCTCTTAGTTCCAGCGGAATTTGTACAGACTTTTACATTTTTTTATATCAAGAAACTAAACAAATGTGCAATGTCCCTAACGGTATTTGAACTCCAGATCTCCCGAGTAAGCGTCGAGTTACAACACGAAATTACGCGGAAAGGAGGAAGAGAACACCTTATATAGTTTTAGTATTTTTATAATAGCAGATGCCTTGCTTAATTTTATGATTTGTGAGGTTTATTTATTTATTTTTAACTAATAGTTCATTTTAAATTGAAAGGCCTTTCCTATTACTCTGTTTTCACCCACTCTTTTCATGCCAGAATCTAAATGAGATAGCGAGAGTTTATTCAGATTAAGGTAGAATGAACTGCTATTTAAGCAAGCAGGAGTTTCAGGAGTTAGTTTTTAGAGCATGTCTGTCTATTCCAGCCCACGCTGTGCTGTGATTATTAGTAACTTACGGCGTTGAGGTGTTCTCGCCGTAAGGCTTGTCTCGCCAGTTACTACAGACCACAGCTCTTCCTGCGTATTCTGTAAGCCGTTAGGCTAACCTACCCACCTTGAAATTATCATTTGTTCCTAAGCCAGAAGTGTTGGCTTCCTGTAACCCAAGTTTGGTCATTTGTTAATTTTATGCTTGAATAAAAGGGTCTTATGCACCATTCTTCTGATCTTTGTTTAGTTTCAAGGCTAGAAGATAATTCTTCAAGAGTCCTTTTAAAAGTTTTTTTCCTAAGAGACACGGACTTCGTAGCTTTCTTTCAACTGTAATCATATGCATACGTTTATGTAAATATTATCATGTCCACATTTCATCACAGTGTATTCTGTTACAATTTGTATCTTTGTAAGAGCTTATACGATTTGCGTCTTTATAATAGTTTTAGCATTTTGATAATAGCATATGCCTTGCTTTAATTTTTTGCCTCGCTTTTAACTGCATTGATATGGAAACGTAATTCATAGGTAAAGATAGACCTCGTAGATATGACACAAGCGTAAAGCTATTAAACAGCTCCGATAATCGGGCATATGGCCGAAGCTAAGAAAACCAAGTGGATAGACCCCATTTTCGGTGGAAAAGAAAAGAAAGTATCCCCATGCCTCAAATATATTTTTCACTTGCTAAAGCATCCATATGTTCTCCGGTATTGAGAACCGGGCCTAGGGCTGTCACCCTACCATGGCGCAGTGCCCAGGGCGATTTCCCTACCATCATGTGATCAGGGAAGCGTAGCGTTATTATTAATAAAAGTGTTTAATACAGTAGTCATTTTATTGCAGAAAATTTGACAAAAATCAGGGCACGGTCACAATGGAAACAGTAAATTTTTGCCAAATTTTTATAGTCTGGAGTTTACAATTACCGTTTTATTAAATTTTCTCAAAGGTATTTGCACTAATTTTCAAGAATATATAATCAACTAGATACAGAAATAGTTACTCAAATAATACATTACGCAACTAATAAATTATCATAATATATTTTTTAATTGAAATTCAGATTTCGTCCGAAACATACCAAACAAACAAACCTGTAAATGTTTTGTTTCAAAAGGTCGCGATGAAAGTTTTGACTCACTCATAAATTTGAAAAAAAGTTCGTAATATCTTCTGCTAAGTAATTTACATACATTCATATCATAAAATCAGCATAATGTAAAACGCAAAAAATTTGCGTAGAAACTGGAGAAAGATGTAAACAACAGAAAATGAAAATTTTTTTTGAGCTTGTTGCCGATAATAAACCAACCATACTCTAGAAATTCAACGCTCTTATATAAAACTATAATTGCCATTTAAGAGGAGTAATTTCTGATATACTATTTCGTACAAACAGAAATTCTTGTAGTAGGTAGCCCGTTATTACATTACGGAAATGGATCAATGAGCAGCGAAATAGTTTATTGATATCGAAAGTAAATGAATTATGACTTCATGTCAGATTGAAAATGATGGAGAAGTAGTTCAAGCTTCTAATTTGGATTTTGCTACAGGATTAATTTGAAGCCAATTTTTCTTGTTAACTTCAATGAAAATAACATTAAAATTATTTACACACACCAACTAATCTCGCAAATCTAGC
>KK117397.1:199720-224250 GCA_000611955.2 Stegodyphus mimosarum
ATTCTTACAATTGTCGGTTTCTTCGCTATTTGCAGAAAGGTTTTTTATAGGCAATAGTTTAGAAGATACTCTAAATTTTATGAAACTAATCATGCAAATTCTCAAAACGTTAAAATTACTACATTAATTGCTACTGATCGAATAATTCCAGCGACTCTCTCTGGCATGTTCAACACTGGTGAAATAAATTAAGAAAATGTGCATATTTTATCGAATTGCATGAAAAGAACTGAACTGAAGGAGAAACAACTGTTTCTAGATAAAAATGCAAGTCTTGTACGGCAAATACGTAAGCGTACACATGTGTGTAGGCGGGGCCAGTAGAAAAAGAGGCTTAATAAGCGCGTGGAGGGTAAGATGAATTGCATTCGCTAGCACACCTCGGCGAATTTCTTGGTGTTATCTTGCAGCAATCTGTTAAATTCACATCGGAACAGTAAAAATGAGTAACCACCAACGTTTAGATGATGGAATGAGGTGGCGAATTTGGGGGAGGCTAGAGGCAGGCTAATCTCAAGCCCAGACATGCAGAGAGTTTAATTTAACGCTAGCGACGTGTGTAACCTATGGAAACAGTTCTAGGATACTGGATTGATCGAGAGAAAGCCTGGCCAAAGTCGTCCAATAGCCACGACGGCCAGAGAAAATCGCTATTTGTTCCTTTTAGCTAGGAGTAACACAGGGACTACAGCTTCTCAGCTCTTTCGGGATCTGTACGCAGCCACAGGAACCCGGATAACAACGGGGACTGTTTCCAAAAGACTGAATGAGAGACGGTTGTTTGCCAGAATGGCTGTTTGCGTCCCACTCACGCCTACGGACAGGAGAGTCTGATTAGCGTGGTGCAGGCAGCATAGTGATTGGAGTAGGTAGCAATGGGCGACCGTTCTGTTCACCGACGAGTTCCGTTTTAGCCTAAACACCGATTCTCGCCGCGCCAGGAGACGGCTACCTACCCTTCAATGTCCGCGAAATCAACAGTTATGGCAGTGGCGGTGCAATGATCTGGGCAGACATCATGTTGGATGGCCGCACACCTCTCCACGTCTTTGACAGAGGCTCTGTGACTGGTGTGAAGTATAAGGGTGAGGTTTTGAAACCCTGTCTTTTCCTTTTCCGGGGTTCAGTGGGCCCCGAGTTCATCTTACAGGATGATAATCCAGGCCACATAGAGCTCTTCTGGTCGACGAATTTCTCGAGAGTGAGGATATTCAAACTCCAAACCTCAACCCTATAGAGCATGTCTCAGACGTTCTGAGGAGGGTAATTGCAATTCGCTGCCCCGTTCGAGAACCACCCAGGAACTGAAAACAGCGTTGCTGAAGGAGTGATACAAATTGCCACAGACACTGATAAACTGTCTTATTTCCAGTATGAAATCACGCTGTTTAGGCTGTATAGCTGTATAGCTGTAAGAGAGAACCATACCCTCTATTAAACCATTTCTTTTGTGTCTTCTGAAACCGCTGTTTCAGACCTTCGGACTCCCATGAGTATTACACACGAACATATGTGTATATTATAACTTTTGAATGTTCATTTTATTTGTATTATATCAACTTATGTTCACACCAAATTTTATTAAAATCTGTCCCATAGTTCTGGAGATCGTTGATCAAATATGAAAATTCTCTTAATTTATTTCACCAGTGTAGAATTGATTACTACCTGTAATTGGCTAATTTACAAATATGGAATTAAGTCTGCTTGCTTTAATTAGAAATGTTTTATTAACAGTCGTATGAGAAAAAATATATTGTCTCCATGTTTTGAGCTAACATATGTTTGGCTTTAGAGTTAATTTGTGCCCAAGGCTTTGAGCATCACTTTAAAGCAAACCATTAATTACGCTAATTTACTTATGCCTTCTGTTGCAAGATTTTACAATTTAGGCTCTAAGTATCTGATAACTACAAAGCTGATGATTTTAATTTTCCTTGGTACAACGATCGTATTCCACAGTTTGCTTTATATGAGATCGAATAGCTGTTCGAAGCACCGAATAGCAAATGAACACCTTAAGATGGTTTATATAGTTTTTAGAGTGTAAATTCTGTTACGTATGATGGGTATGAGTTCATTTGATATAAAAATAGTAGATTACGACAGAAAAATATGAGCAAACAATTTGCCTTAGGAAAGACGCCTTTCATGAAGGATCTTCTAAATGAAATTTGCTCATACACGGGGATAAAAACTTCAACGGATTCACCCATCTGGACACTCCCGTGCTTGGTTAGCCAGAAGAAATTTGCAATGAAATTTAAAAACATCTATCAACTTGCGTCCATGTATTTGCACACTGCTGGCTATTAAAACTGCTACACTTGTAAAAAAAGAAAATAGCAGAATTTGTTTAACGTACATAAACAGCATAATGGGAGGAAGACATGATTAAATTTGCGTTTGCTTTGTAATACACATCATGCAGTACAGGCTGTAATCTCTGGTAGCAGCAATGGCTGTAATCCGGATGGATATCAGTCGAACTGAACTGGGATGACAGATACGATACTTCATTCCATACGGCTTCCAAGCAGTACATGCTCGAGTTCATCAAGCATAGTGGCTGGCAAGTGGTGATGTGTGAGACTCTAGGCAACCTATGACCAGATGTTCTCAATACATGAGAGATCTGGTAAACGTGTTGGCCTAGGCAGGATTCGGGCAACCTGTCAGGACAGCAAGGGCAACATGCGACCGTTTCTTATTTAGTTAAAAAGTGATGCCACACAGTCCTTGAAAACAGGGCACAGCCATAGGCTTCAGAACACTTCAGAAATGTTACATTTTTGAAGTGTTCTGAAGATAACGGCGGCTGTTCACGTTTGTTTTGTAGCAAATTCACTTAATTATTTAAGTTATGACTTATTAAAAATTAATATTATTATTATTCTAAATTTATGCTACACAACGTGTATTTTATTTAATATCTGCGCTATTTGTTTAATTTTAATTGGGGTTTTTTAGTAGATAAGATTGATACCTACTTTCCACTCATTACTTGTAAACGCGCTAAAACGCACAAACGAATCGGGTGCTTCTCTACCTAATAATCTTTATTTTATATTAACTTAAGTTTACCCATTCTTAATTTGTACCACTAGAAGCGGAAAAATTAGCTCTTTAATTTAAGATCACTTTTAGGATTCTATTCTATTCGGGGTTTGCGTACTGGATTTTTTACCCTTTTAGCGGGTTTCGGCGTTTTATGAGATTCATCTCTTAACAAAAAGGCGTTGCAGGTGTTGTTCGTCCTCTTTTGGCTAATCTTATTGTGCTCTTGTGCTTCACATTTTTTGTGTGCCTTTGGGCACGGTTTTCACATGAATTTTTAAGTTATTGTATTGAAGTAGGTCTTATGGCCCCATTTTTCGGCATCATGCATTATCCTTAAATTCTAAATTTTACTTGCCTCCACGTAGGTATTATTTTCACCATCACTATGAAGACCACTTTTTACAAGCGTTTAAGGGTTCAGGCGAACCCATCCTCTTAGCGTTCAAAATCACGAATTCCAGGAAAGGTGCCGTAGGAGAAACTTTGCCGCGGCCTGTTTGCTTCAGCTTTTCCATAACCTTTCTAATAGAAGTAACGAGGAAGCCCTATTCAACTTGTCAATAATTACCCTCTTGAAATTCCCAGCGATTCTTCTACTGCTGCCGTCACCTTCGACAACTAGCCGGATATTAGCGTCTTCCTTGGACAGAATGTTCAGTTTGTTCCACAAAAAAAAAATGGGTGCAGTCGTCCTGTAAGCGAGCCTCCTAGGTTCTCTTTTCAACATCGTGACGTTCCAGTTACCCTCGGCTTCATCATTTCTTCCTACAAGGAACTGGCAGAAAGAAAATTTGTCAGATAAGTCTGTTTCTTATTACTTAATTATTTCACAGTCTTACGAAAAAAAATGGGTTTTGACATTTACCGGTTTATAGTTAACTACAATAGCAAAGAGTGATTTTCACTTATTTAAAATTTAGAAAAAAAACTGTAATTATGGTTTAATTAAAAACTGTTTGCATTTTTTAAGGAGAGGAATTTAAATTTTAGTTCTGTTTAATGAGCATACTCTCCTTGCTAAGGTTAAATAAATTGTTAACTGAAATAGAATTGCTCCCGTTTTAACACTAAATTTTCCTAATGGGATGATTTTCTGGTGATTTTCTTGTAACTCAATTAATTGAATCTTAATGTTAGAAGCCGTTATTCTGTGTGCAATAATAAGATGTAAAATTTAAGATTCTTCTGAATAGTAGTATCCTTTTATTTTCTGTGCAATAATAAGATGTAAATACAGATTTGTTCTACATGGTAATATTCTTTTAATTAAGCTACAATAATAAGGGGAAAGAACCTTCATAGGTGTAAGGAAATAGTTTGTTATGAATTTTAAAATTTTACTAAAATGAAATAGTTACGCTTATACTTAGTTAGCACTTACAGAAATTTGATGTTTTATTTTGAAATCAGTGAACTGTTACAAACAAATATATATGTATTAGAATTTTCTGAGGTTAATTTTTTTGTTTCCCCGGGATGGAGGTTAAACAAATTTTATTATCTAATTGTTATTGTCATATTTGATTTACTTTGAAGAAATAAATTCTAAAAATTTTCTTAAAATTTAATATCGATTATTGTGTTTTTGTTATGTTTAAGTTACTTATTTTGAGATGCATGATTTACAGTAAGTTCACGAGCATCAAGGTTCATGGATTGTTTTGATAAAAATTCACAACGCAATGACAATGATATTTTTAGAGGTTTAGCTCTGAGGCAAATTGTTAATCTTGTTCAGTAGTATTCCTCTCATAAGGCACTACGACAGAACACGTTACAGGTTATGCGAACTAGAGGTGACTGGTATATGTGCCCAATGGCAACTCATACCACCACGCAAGGTGTTAGGTCCGTATGGCGACGATTTATGTAAGCTGGAAGTGTTCGTTCTCCTCGATGCCTACACACACGGACTCCTGTGTCCAGTGTCTTTGCACCTATCTAAGTGCGCTTGTCTCTGCTGTACCCTCAAGGAAAGCCGCAGTAGCAGGTTTCGCAGACATGCCTCACTATCCGTTCGGACACTTGTCGTCCTGCGCAAGAGCCAAGATCCTAACTCAGGGTATGTGACATGGTTATACGATGACCAAAAGAGAGGCAAAGAGGCAGAACGAAAAACTGCAGTCACACTGTAATTTCAGAAATGCAGCCCAACACATTTTATTTGTCTGCATATTTTATGTACTACAGTAAACCTAAATTGTGGTGGAACAAATTTACTAAAGCCCATCCTGGCACTGTAGTCATTGCTTATGAAAGTTATCAATAAATGCGTGGCGGTGGACGCGGAACCTATTAACCTCTGTAAGATACCAGGTATCCCCATCCTCCGTGAACTGTTACCTGTCTACATATTTATCTATAGATAACTGATGTGAAATTCATACCTTCATAAATTTCTATAACTTATTTACACACTAATGGATTTTCTTTAGGAAATCTTCAAATCTGGTCCTTTTAAAAAGATGAGGCAGATTTCTACTTCATGAAATAGGTGCTTCCTTTCGGGCAAGATTTTATAAATGAGCTTAAAGTACACATTTTAAATGAAATTTATTATTTTGCATTAAATGCTTCATATTAAATTTATTCAAAGAAAAAAATCACATTTGCGCTGTTGAACACTCAACAGAAGTAGAGCATTTGCATTTCATTTAAGAATCCATTGGAAATGCTTAAGGAATTTTAAA
Organism: Stegodyphus mimosarum; assembly: GCA_000611955.2. Lineage (NCBI taxonomy): Eukaryota > Metazoa > Arthropoda > Arachnida > Araneae > Eresidae > Stegodyphus > Stegodyphus mimosarum. The sequence goes on from KK117397.1 coordinate 205,471, forward strand.
ACTGTAAACTTGTGTTATACGTCAACTCATCTATATATGTAAAGAAGAAAGTCTGTTCGTTTGTTCGCTAAGAACTCAGTCACTACTATAAGCTATCATCACCAAACTTTAAAAAAATAGCTAAAACCAGAGATATTAATTAATAGCTCGAAAAAACGATCATTTTCGCCCTCATTGTTTCGAGTGGCAACAGTCTCCCAAGCTGGAGATGAAAAATATGCTGTGTTTCGAAAGTTGTTGCCACTGCTCAATTGCAAATCCTAGATTTTGGTAATAAAAAATTTCTAAGTCTTGCGATGAAATGAAAATAGCATTGCCAAACATTAAATACATTATTCCCGATTCCAAAAATTCGTGGGAAGCCATTTCGACTATTCCCATCTTCGTACGGCTTTAATCAGCCGAAATATTAATCAAAAATCCTGAAAACGCTAATTTTCGCATTCATTTTTTTCGAGTGGCAACAGTCTCGCGCGTTGGAGATAAAAATGCTTTATATCGAAAAGTACTGCTGCTGCTCGCTTTCAAATCGTAGAGTTTGTTAATCAAAAAATTTGAAGCTTTTGCAAAATGTATACATATAAAGAAGAAAGTATGTGTGTGTGTTTCTTTGTTTGTTCGCGTTACTGATTTCTGATCAATTATGATCAATTTTTTACCACATTTAATCGATTAAAATAGAATATAGGTGAAATATTGGATGGAACTTGAGCTTTTACGACCATTTGATTAGAAAGACGACAATGATTGAAAACAGCGTGCCATTGTTGCTGATGTAGTGAGAGAGAATTAGCTATTTTTCGATCGAAACTTTTTATGTGAGTTTCTAATCGCATGAGACTGAAAAATGTATGACTATGAATCGTACTTTTTGCATCGTTATTAGAGAAGGATTACAGCGGTTTCGTTCTCTCTGTTGTTAGATGCATTACTCTTAATCAAACTTAACTGGCATCGGGTACTTCCGCTAGTTTTATCTAAAACAGAAATAACTATGCATATATCATATTAGTTTCAGTACTAGGCAATGACATTTTGCTTGAAATTTCTGTCTGAAACCCATATCCGCATTACATATTCAGTATAATCAATGATATATTAGGACTTCATTGTAATTAAACTTATCAAGCATTTCTACTCAGCATTACACTGTGGCGAAACTCAGCTTACTTTCTATCTTCAAGATTCACCTCCATACACTTAGCTTATGTCTGTAAAAACAACTTTACATGAAAATAAATTTTCTCTGTAAAATGCGTTTCTGAGAGACATCCGAGTATTCAAATTAGTAAAGCATAGAAAATGAAAGGCATTTTGTCAGATGTGGATAACCTTTACTTAATTATTGAATAGGGCACTGTAGAGTAGGAGCTCCTGAACAAGTTGGCACACACGCAGTCCCTCTGCATCCCCATTAATGCTACGATATACGTCAGCTTCAATTCACATTCGCCTTTTGCCTGAGAGCTTTTCGTGGGCGCTTTCTAGCGTTAAGGTGAAAATGCAGAAAGTGCCACTCGAGCAACACGTTGTCCTTCGTCACATAGCTCCGAAGGAAGCGTAACTAATGCATTTACATCCGCGAGTGATCCTCAAAGAAGGGTCTAAGGGCTTAAATAAACACGAAAGTTTCCTTAAAATCCTCGACTCGACAGATGCGTGGCCATTAGTTGCGCTCGACCGAGGGAAGGATGAATTTTACTTAAGATTCGACAAACTAGTTCTGACGTTATTGTCCCTCGCAATCTGCATTCGCGCCGGATGGAATTTTAATGAGATTTCCGATGCTCTTCGGATTAATTCTCCGCTAACAGTAGATTCGGGAGAAGATTTTTAAGCTTCTCGGAGTTCAGTTGCGAGACATATATCGATCCGGTGCCCACAAAAATATAAAACAGATTAAACTAATGTTTAAGAAACTCAGTTTATGGTATTTCTCAAAGTGCAATATCTTCTTAGTTGCAGCATGATTTAAAGCAATTGAAATACAAGAGTGGTAAAATAATTGAGGGAAAAAAATGTAATACAACATATTACGGAATAAACAATATAGAGAACGCCTAACATGAAAGTAGTATATTATTATCTCTATAGAAAAGGAAGCATAATTCATATCTTCATTATTTCCACTAGAAAGATTTTAAGCTAATTAGTATCTTCTCCATTAGCTTTAATAATAGACACATGATGTTATATATTAATGTACACCTTGCACAAAAAACGACAGTTCTATATCTCCCGTTCTACTGGACAGATTATCGAAATTTAACTTGTGTCTTCCATATCTCGAAAGTGCGACTTAGAATATATAATATGTTTATACATAGCATTATTCTAGCATAGGTATTTTGACACAAATTCGGACTTTTTATGAAATGTGCCACTTGTTTTTCCATATTCGGAGTCTACGACACAAATTATATCTAGATACTGGATTTTGTAATTTTTGGTGAGAAATTTATGAGGAAATTTAAAAACTTATCTTGGCGCAATTTTTTCAGTTTACGTCAAGAATATTTCACTAGGAGAACTTCTTAATTTATAGCGACCTATTTTCTTTTCCTTTTTTCATTGTACGAACTTGTATTTATAAGAACGGAAAAAAGGTCATCGTTCATACTTTGTAATAATTTTAACAAAGTGCGTAAACCAAATTTGGCGTTATTATCGCTTATAACAAATGTGCCAAATTCCAAAATGCGCCGATATGTAAATTCACGTATATCGTAGAAAATTTTGAATAAAAAACTCTAATTGTTTGCAGGTATGATTAGAAATACATCTACTAAGATGATGACAAAACTTTTATAGGTTGTATTTTAAAATTTGTTACGAAAAATTTAAATTTTTTTTAAAATACATATTTTAAAAGTAAAACAGAAAACATGGGCGGAGTTTATTTAGAATGAGCTTAAATTTTGAAATGTGAAAGGACGAAACAAATAAGTTTAATTTACAAAAGGAGATATTAGTGAATATATGTCAGATTCAATTAACATGGAGGAGCTCAAATCATGAGAGCTAATTTCTTAAAATCGTCTAGTGTGATTTTTACAAAAGTTGGCACTTTGGCACAATTCGAGTCGTAGAATCAAAATATGAAAAAAAAATACAACTGGTACGTTATTTCAGAAAATGTCCGATTTTGTGTCAAAATACCTATGTTGGAACAATGCTACATATAAATCTTATACATATCCTAAGTCGCGTTTTCGAGACATGGAAAACTCAAGTCAAATTTCGACAATCCCTCCAGTGTAACGGAAGATATAGAACTCTTTAATTTGTTTAATAATTGATGTTTAATAATTTTGAATAGATAAGTCTTTAAAACGTTAAGTTTTTTTAATCCTCCGAGTGTTACGGGTTTAGCCCTGAAATTCAAAAGTTCCTCAGAATGTCATGAATAAATTGTATTTTCTTGATTATGTTTAAAAAAATTACTTTGAACCTTCATTCCGTTTCCTCCAATATACATCCAAACAAAATCTGATACATTAAAGGCTGGCAGAAATTTTTGTATTTAAGCTGTGCCTTTCCTACGACTTACAGAACACGGGCGGTTAGCTATCGTTGAACACTGGGACTTCAGCTAGGGTTCAGTTCCAAGAGAAAGTTGCCTACCAGCGGCCGAGTGGTAAAGACGCTGAACACTGGTAGTTCGGTCCGAGGTTCGAATCCCGCGAACGGGCTGGCTGCATGGGCGTTTTAGTGGTTTTCCCCATGTGTAACGTGTATACGAGCGAGTTTCCCTTAGAAGGTCCTCCACGAAGGCATCCCTCCCCTTAGGCAGATAGCCCTCGTGTGCTTTGCCATAATTGAATAACCTAACCTAACCCAAGAGAAAGGACTCTCTGCATGGGAGTTTTCGCAGATTTCCTCAAGTATAATATGCCCATTAGTCAATTAGCTTTATAATGGGCTCTATGAAGGCATTCTTTTCCTTAGGTAGGCAGGTTTCGTATATTTCACAGTAATAAATTAGCCAAATATGTTTATTTACATGAAACTTTTATAGTGTTTTAGAGTTTTCATATACTATATGAACACTTACATTTAAAATGCATAATAATGCTTACTGGTGTTTTATGCATTAAGAATTAAACGTACGAAAACATTATATCTATTGTGGGGAACACGATATAAAAAAATATGTAATAGTTGTTTATTTTAAACTAAATATCATCATAAAAGGGCAATAAATTACTTATGAGCATAGACCTATGAATTACTCATGCACTGCTTAAGAAAGAGGAATTACTTATGACCTATGAATTACTAATGAGATAGACGCTTAAGAAGAAAAGGGGTCATTTCCTCTTTTCTTCTTAAGTAGTAACCCCTTTTTTTCAGCAGGTTTTCAGTTCTTTCAGAAGGTTTCCAATTCTTTAAGCAGTTTTTAATTCTGTGATCTCTTTCCTTTCAGTAGGTTTCTCAGCAGGTTTTCAGTTCTTTCAGCGTTTCTAGTTCATTATTTAAAGGGAAATTTTAATAACATCTTCAAAACAAGGAAATTTAAGCACGCTTTTGTAGTGTTAAAAAAGCGGCCGCAGTTTAAAATGTTCTAATTCGGCTAAGCTGGAACGTTTATCGATCATTAATTAATAAATTTCATTTATACGCTAGAGAAACCAACAAACTTTAAATTAAATATACATTATAACAGTAACTCAAGCAATAATAATCCAATAGAATAAAAGAAAGTTTCATTCCCAGTATTTTAGATCCAATAAACTAAAAAAAAAAAAAAAAAAAAAAAAAAAGAAAGGTGAAAGCTTTTAGATTTTACATTACGTCCAAAGGCGCGTTCAGTTAACGTTTTGTGGGTTACCTTTAGTTATTAAATATCATGTTCTTCGCACTTAAACCATAAAATTCACTTCAACAGCAATATCCCAAAATAATTTTTAAATGAGCATATATTTAGAGTTTTCGATACACAGTTTCGCGTGCTGGAGACAAAACAAAAATTTTTTCCGCACGGAGTTGCCACTGCTTGCTTTGAAATCGTTGAGTTTGTTAATACAAATTTCGTTGAAGTTTCACAAAATATGAAATAGATAATAAAACAACTTCCAAATTCGGGCTTCCAGATGTCTATATTCGGGGGAAAACGTACGTCATTCAAAATGTGATGTCTCTAGGTACCGCTGTTTTATCACAGTGAGAGAAAGATACATACATTTATGCAGATTCTTCATTATTTAATTTCTTTAAAACATGGCTCTAATATTTGATGCAAACAATTTGAAAATTTAATCAACATTTATAGTGAACCAACGCAAAATGCCAAAGAGAAATTAATAGTCTTTCAGGGTAAATTGCCCCTTTGGAACAAAGAAAAGAAAGAGAACAGAAAGAAAACTTCATGAGCAGAATTAAATAGGGCGATTCAATAAAAACATTTATCTTATCACAAAAAATAGGTTCTATAAATGATTTAGCTATGCTAGTAACTGCCGTTAAAAACAGAATCAGCGACAGGAATAACTTTATTAAGCGAATAGAGAAAGAAGGCATAGATATTCTTTAAGCAACCAAGTGCTTCAGAACGTTAATGGGCTTAATTGGCAATTAAAAGTACTATATTAGTGAACATGTAAGAGAATAAAACAAATTAGGGCAGAAAAGAAGAATGAAATACATGCAGTGTATATGCAGTTAATAAAAGAAAAAGAAAACGCATAAAGAAAGTTGAATGCTTAAATATATTTTATACTCCTTTTTTACATTTTCTAAGCTACTCATACATATATATATATATATATATATAAGTTTATTATCACTTCCTGCTTGAATTAAGCATTAATTTATATTCGGACACGTTATTAAGACTTGTCAGTTATTTTTACTTAACGGTAAAATGCATACAACTTTTTGTTCCTCGCTACTGATGAAAAGCAAGGGGGGGGGAGAATGAAAATGCGCATTTCTCAAATAAGAGTCCTTTTTTATTTATTTTGTTATGATTTCCTGTTCTTTTGCTTTGGAACATACTTTTTAACGCCAGCGGATTCTTTAACAATTCCTGAATAATTCATGTCATTGAGAAATTAGCAAGAAGGAGAAAAAAGAGAAAACACGAGATTTAGCTTGTGTTATTTTGCGCACGTTTTGTTCGCGAATTATCTCATGCAAATTATTGTTCTTTCTTCGCGTACCCTTCCGATTCTAATGCGTTTATCACGTTCCGTGCGCTCCCCCTCCGTTATTTACTGGAGCCGCGATGCTTACGCCTTGCATTCGCACAAATTACTGCAACAGCAGCGCCCCAGTCTAGTCTGCATAATTCCACACTTTGTTATTGGCAGACCCAGCCATCTACGAAGCTGGGGGGGAGGAATTCTGCTTTGATTAAACAAGTTATTTAGTAGCCGGTGATTAGAAGTATGGATACAATGATTTCAGTTCTGCTTAATTATGCTGTAGTAATGCATGCCAGTGCATATTTCCTTCTGTTCCGGATAACATTTTTTTTTCTTTTTTGACTTGGTTGTATTTTTTGCACTCTGAGCCGAAAGCTGTAAAAGTAATGAAGACAGCAATGAGCTATTTTCAATTAAGGTCAATATATTTGCATTCATGCTGCAATCTCTTTAATTCAGATTTCTACTTCTAATAAAATTATTTCGTTCAATTTTATGATATGGCACTGATTTGACTTCAGAAATTTGCAGACTAGAATACTAAATTTGCGAAATAACACGAATTTAATACACATAAAAATGTTAATATTTATTTGATAAGTATTTAATATATTATTAATTTTAGTAAATCGCTATTTATTGGGACCAATTAATTGTTAAAATTATCTATTCCATTAATTTGATTAAACGTTCAGTCAGTCATTTTTCAGTTAGATTCGAAAATGCGTCTAGAAACGTAATGCATGTTTTAAGGATGTCATATTCAAATGTTTTTATTTGCAGTATCCATAATGAATCACATGTACCTAATATATCCCAAGCGCAGCACATGTGCGTACCTAACAGCTAAAGTGCAACTAGCGGTTCTCTGTAATGTTGATCCAGGTGTTATGAATTATTCAGGGCATTCACAAGAAATACTATTTGTTTATTTAATTGCTAAGGCAAAGCACACAAGTGCTATCTGCCTAAATGTGGGGGATGACTTCGTAAAAGACTTTCAGACTCTGTTAGAGAGATTGCTAGTATTTATGCCAGAGAAGAAAAAAAAATAGGAAACTTCGGCTAGTCCATTCACCAGGATTAAACAAGTTTTGAGTTTTAATACTTGTAGGAATACTTTTACAAATGATGTGTTTCACAATTTCATTACCGTCCGTGAGCTTTTATTATGATTATGCAAAATTACCATAGCAAATTGCAACAACAAATGTCAAAACAGTAAAACGAATGCAATCTGCCCTTGTATGGCCATGTAAATGCTCTTGTTAACATCCTTAAAAGCTCCCGCGACGACTGAGGCCTCAGGGAGTTGTTCCTGGTTAGTGGAGGGCGCGGGACACATGCCTGTTTACCTCTGTTAGACATCAGGCATCCCCGTCCTCCGTTACCAACCAACCAACCAACCGTCCGTGAGCCATAACAATATAACAAATCATGCATCCTTGTTATAATCTATGACCCACTTTAACTACAATATCCAATTCTTTTCCTTTTATTCTTTTCAAGCAATTTATCATGAGGATTCTTCATCAGAAACCAGAAAACTTCATCAGAGTTTATGTGAACTCACTAATCACTATATTCACCATATCTGCAACCGAGGTTGAATTTGTTCGCACTGCGATAGTTTGTCTTGTATTTTGCTATTCTAATGGAACGTATGATTGTTGCGTATGTTTCGATAACTGATTTCTGTTGGTAAATTAGATTAAAATTTTACTCTTAATAAAACCAGTGTGAACTTTACATCTCATTTTGAGTCAAATTCTATATCTAGTAGTTAGTATATTTAAGCTTTTCTCCAGAAATGGATACGGAAAATTTAAAGTACAGTGTTTACGTAATCTCACTAATCACTGTATTCATCGTACCTGCAACAGAAGTAGAATTAGTTGCAATCGTTTGTCTTTTCATATTTTGCTATACTTCTGGAATACGTGTATGATTCTAATAAAATATTTCCTGACATTAACACTTGTTTGTGGAAAAACATAGTTTTTGTGGTTTTCAATAATTTTGACTTCCTGGTAAAATATTCCTAGTAAATGTTAAGTATGTTTCCATAACTGATTTATAATTCCTATTTTAGCTTGGAAGAACACTGAAACTTTCAGTCATAGGTGAATTCACAGTGCTTCAACGTTCATACATATTACACACTTCAAGCGTTTTAATTGGTGGTATTCTGCAATATAAATCTACAGTAATAAGATATGACAATGCAACAGTCAATGCAACTGAGTTAAGTAATGGTTAAGCGCCATATAGATGAACACGCAGAAGACCCGTTAACAATTACGAATGCTGAAAAGTGATGTAATAAACTACTCTTTTTTTATTTTATTTTCATTTCAATTCATGTAAATAAATTGTAGTCTAGTAATAACTCGAGGAGGTTTAGTGATAATTATTAGCCCAAAGGGGTTTGTATCAGAAGGACTATTGTTTTCGTTTTGCGATTTTGTGTGAATCACTTTGAATGTCCGTTTCACTTTTCAAATTGTTGCCACCAAATATTATCGCGTTGTATTATATTTGAAGAAATTAAATAATGAAGAATCTGAATAAATGCATGCATGTTTCTCCCATTGTGATAAAACAACGGTACCCAGAACCATCAAATTTTCAATGATGTAATACTACTACGAATGTAGGTATCTGGAAGCCCAAATTTGAAATTTGGAATACGTTTTATTATCGATTACATATTTTCTAAAACTTTAAGGAATTTTTGATTAACAAACTTAATAATTTCAAAGCGGGCAATGGCAACGTTGTACAGAAAAACATTTTTATCTTCAGCTCGTGAGACTGTGTGTCGGAAATTCTTAAGATGTTCAATTATTTTGCGATATTGCTTTTGAACTGAATTCCATGGTTTAAGTGCGTAGAACATGCTATTTAATAAATAAGGGTAACACGTCTTCCAAAGAAAATTTTTAAAACTTAGCATGGAAACGCACAGTTGAAAGAAGCAATACTACTAAATTAATTTCAAAACTGATGATGTCTTAACAGATGAAAATACTACACGTAATATCTTAGAGGATCATCTAGAAGTTTCAGTTGAAATAAATTATCAAATTAACATCCTTAGTTACTTAAAGTCGACATCTGAAAACTGTTAAGTACTTCGAATGATAGTTTAAATTTACCCCGTCAGTTAAACTGTCGAAGTTAAGAATCAAACTGTATTCAGGAAACCCGAAATATAGGAACGAATTTTGGAATTCATTTCAAAGTACTATTGATCGAAATGATTCGCTTCGAAAAATGGAAAAATCTCGCTATTTCAAAATATACTTGAATGGGGGAGCGTCAAATATAGTATAGTATTTTCAATTAACGGATAAAATTTATAACAACTGTGTAGAGTTACTTAAATATCTTTTCGATTGTAAAGATATGGTCATTGGTTCTTTATGAGCAAAACTTGCAAAGTGTAAAATATTATTCAAATTGTTCAACTTTGAGAAAATTATATGATGAGCTCGATATCGCCATACAAAATTTAGATTCAAAATCCGATAGTCTACTTTTGATTTTAATTGCCCTAAATTTATTGCCCAAAAATCGTGTTTTAGATTTTCAGCAAAACAAACTTCAAAATTTGATTTTACAATTTTTTGTCTTCTTCCTCTTTTAAAATGTAAGATTCAGTGCTATGAATCAATATTTTTAGTCTTACGTGACATAAAATGCTTCCCGAAGAATTCTAATAATTTCCAGACATTAGAATGTTATATTTGTAATTAATATGGTCATATCTAAGTTTTGTTTGTGCAAAATACTGAAAAAAGAGTGCTCCAAAATCTAAAAACAATGAACACTGTCACACCAATCAAAATTTACGCAACGAATTTACTCCATAAAGTAATCACAATTAAAGATATATTACTTACAGCTTTGCATTATACCAGAAGTGAAGTGAGTACCTGCAAAGATATTCATAAACAAACTGGAAATCCTTCCTTAAGTACATTTCATAATATCACTGGCTTCGGTAATGACAAAATTAAATCATTAGGTTATTTGACAAGTGACAGTTTAATATATATGGAATTAGTTACGATAGTAATATAATGTCATTTGTCGCTATAATGGGCATAGACAATCTTAAGCAAGTAGAAATTAATATAAACAAAGATGGTGTTCATGTTTTAAACATGTTAAACAAATTGATCAAATCAAACATTTGAATTAGAAATAGATCCTACTGCTACAAAAGATTACGTTCCAATTATTGAAAATCTTATGTCCAATTACAAGCCTCTCAAAACCAAAACTACGAACATTGAGATGATTTAACATTACGAAAGCAACAACTTTGTGCTTGTGTAGATTTAGTCAGTAATTCAATTGATTTCGAGGGCAAAACGGTATAAGTCACTCTTACTCAGACTCAAAGAAATCTGCAAGCGTCCAAATTCTGCCAGATTTCTTTGCTCCTGATTGACTAAATCTACGCCAAACACAAGGTTGTAGCGTTACTAATTTTATGTTTCACTTTTGGGTGTTTCTCTTCTGTTTTGATTGAGATGACTATTCAAGTGAATGATGAAGCGCCTAATTTCACAGACCTAGACGATTACGTTTTGTCGAAAGAGACATTTTAGATTGACAGCTTTAAATTCGGATAACCTAGGGCATAATTTAACCATAATTTTACAATATTTTAGTCAAGCTGTAATAGTAAACAAAGAGAGCTGGTAGTCCTCGAGTATAAATAGATTAGGAGAAATTAAATAAGATGATAGTTAAGACTGGCATCCTTTAGCGTTAAGAGAAAATTTCGACTGTGAAATAGAACACTGAACGGTATCATGAATGACTCATGTTGATGCACTGAGCAAATCCCCTGTAAATGGACATCACTCATTTTGAAATGAACAAAGTCATCACTCACTTGGAGATAGACTCATTTTGAAATAAGAAATGTTGAACAGCAAGACGATCATATTCGAGCTATCAAAGATGTGTTAAATGTTGAACCTTTTCATGGCCTTTTTGTTAAATCTGACATACTTTATAAATTTGTGGACAGCAACGAATTATTTATTGTTCCAGAATCAGTGCAAACTGATATAATCAAGGGCGCGTATCTTTGTGGACATTTCGTTTCTAGATGAACTAAAGAGCTCATCGAACACGAGCTTTGTATACCTAAACTTAAATCTAAAATTGATATTTATATTCCAAGTTGTGTTCCTTGCGTATTAATTAATCATACATGGGGGAAAAAGAAGGTACTTTGAATTTTATAGCCAAACAAGATGTGCCACTTCATACATATCAAACTAGTCATTTAGGAGTACTCGAAAGTACTCACAAAAACTAAACGTATTTGCTGCTTTTGACTCATTCATAAAGTTTGTATGGCATTACCCTGCTAACATATATTATTAACATAATCTGCTTACAACGCCGAAGTAATATCCAAATTCGAAAATCAAAAATTTATTTTTGAAATTCTTTGTGTATAATTTCAGGTAAAGTTGCAGCAATTACTTCTAAAGATTTTCAATATTATTATTCAAACAGCAATACCCAGCATATTCAAATTACTACACGACTGCCTTGTGCTAATAGAAAAATTGATGAATTGAATTCCGTTATAGTTTTGCTCTCTCCAAATTGTCGATTTAAAATCCAGCAAAATGGTATAAACACGTTGGTGAAGTTCAGATAGTGATTAGAGCAACATACTAACAGAGTGTCAATACAATTCCATTCGAAGTCATGTTTGGAACTAAAAGGAAATCTGCTAATCATGACGAAATTAGAGTACGTTCACGTTGATTTTTGACAGCTAGAAACAGATTTTAAAAGCTAAAAAATAGATTTCGAAACTGCAAGCTGAAGATGAAACCTGCAAACTTCTGCTTAAACCACCCGGTAATTTCCAGCTTCAAGAGGCAGTGGCAACCAGGTGTCTCAAGTCAAATGATTAGTGTATATCATATGTAAAGTATCACTGTTTATTGTTGTTATCTGAGGAGACATAACGATGTAGGTCCTCGCAACTTTGACTGTAATCGAATTAAGTGCTTAGCCTTGCACTGCATTATATTGCCAAATGGCTACATAGGTGATTTGTCTTTTTAATGACCAGCAAAATGTAGCCATAAGGCAACACTGTGCGTCAAGAGCAAGTTTCGGACATCTCTAATTCAGTGATCACCTTTTATTCGCAATAGATGTCAGTAGTTACCTGTAATATAACAGTAAATGACGCCATGGGATAGAATTTTCAAATCACTTGAATGACCAAATTTCACAGTTGCTATTTACAATTAAATGTTTTTCTATTAACCCTAAAAATATATTTATCATATGTATAAAACTTATACATATGATATTATATGTATATCTTAACGTATTATGAATTTTATCATATGTGTAAAACTAAACTTTATCTTCCATTTAACAGATTTTTTTTTTTGTAAAAGCTAAAATAGGTCATAATATGTATCCCTAGCCTTTTGGCAACATTATGCAGGAAGGATGCAGTGAACAATTCAACTCAGCAACTGTAGTTCAGAAAATATATGCTCTGTATATATTTCTTACTCTAGATTTTTTCTTTTCTTTGTTCATGCAGTTCACGCAGTTTTAATCATGAGTCTTTGGGATAGGATTTGAAGTAATTTATCTCTTTTTTAAAACTTTATAAGATAAGCTAGTGAAAGAAAATAGGTATGCTCACTTTGTTCATACGGATGGCAAGAAAAAAACTGACAGATGAAATATGGAATGCTCTTTCAAGTAGAAGAGATGAAGATTTGGATAATAATGATGAAGGTCCCACATTTAATTGTCATGTGAAAGTAAACTGTCGTCCCGTTATAACTTACAACAAGCATATGAAAGAAGTGGACTTATTTGATCGATTGATTGGAAGGTATAAAATAATCATGGGAAGCAAAAAGTAATATTTTCGATTGTTATACCATCTGTTAGCCTTGACAATTATTAATTCTTGATTATTATATAAGAGAATGCACAGATAAATGTTCAGCACTGAAGCTCTAAAACGAAGAAGCGGAAAAGCTCTAAAACTTATCAATTTTAGACTTTAATTTAGACACAAACTTTGTGGTCGCATGGAGAAACGAAATATCTAAAACGATGGAGGCCGTCAGCCACAGAGAAAATAATTCAAAAACAAGCAAAAAATATCTTGCTAAAGGCAGCCTTCAAAAGATATCATATTTGACAGAACTGATCATTGGCTAGAGCACTGTAGAAATAAACAAAGACGTAAAATGTTGAATTGCAAAGAATTTATTAGAGTACAGTGCACCAAATTCTCAGGTCTTCTCTGCTTTTACAAAGAGAAAAACTGTTTTAGAGATTATGATTTAAAGTAATTTTCCTCTGTTGAATGCATGATGTAGCTATTTGGTACAGTTTATTTTTTTATTTATTATGTTCAACTGCATGTTGTTGCCATTTGACAACAAATTAATATTCAATTAAGAACAGTCAAAATTTAGAGTTAATTTTTTTTAATATTGTTTCATGCTTTCTCCTTATATTCCAGTACATATATATTTTTTTAAGGAAAAATTAAAAAAAATCATGCAGTGTTAGGGTTAGGTGAATTAAAGTGCCATCTAGATGAGCGCGCAAACGAGACTTTAACGATGACGAAAGTTGACGCTTAATCTAATAAACTGTTCTTTTTTCTTTTATTTTCATTTCAATCAATGTAAATAAATCGTAGTTGTTATTTCATTCTATGTAAATTAATCCTAAATAAATCGTAGCAAAAACTCGATGAGTTTTATTGAAAATTATTAGTCATGTGCATTAGCGATGTTTTTTCTATAATATTAATTGTAGCTATAATATTTTTGATTTTTAACGTCCTAGTCAGTAGTTTCTAGAGCCATCGATTTATTCTGCCTTCTATGGTACTTACATATGTTTGACAAAAGTTGTATATTTTAGGCAGATAACACTCAGTCATAGATGAATTCATAGTGCGAAAACATTCCTACACATTACAAACTCAAGTATTCCATCGTAGGTGTTCTGTCAATGTACAATCATATTAATTGCAGTTGCACTTACGACATTTTCGATTTTTCACGTCCTAGTTAGTAGATTTTAGAACAACAGACTTATTCTTCCTTCTACAGTGCTTACTAAAGCTTTTATATTTTATGCAGATAAGACTAATAATTTTTACTAATAATTTTTTAAAGCTTATCCAATCACAGCATCGAACAACATGTTCAATATTCTATAAATCAAGATAGTGACGATAGCCCTAAACAGGTTTAGACCAGTAATTTTACCCATGTTGTTACATTAACACTATCAAGTCTAAAAATGAAATCTGACTTGGGACGCATTGTTCCTTTAGTCTCGGAAGGGGTTAAATATCACTACTGATGTACTAACCAATCAGACTTTTCTTGATGGATTGAAATTACTATGTCTACACTATGACTATAATCATACTGAAATTTACTAACATTTATTTTATTAACATATGTACAGAATTATCGCTTCATTCATCTGAGGCCTGTGATACGACCTACTTAAAATCTTACAAAATTTATATATTTAACAGTATAGTTACCATATTGCTTGATATTAAATTATGGATAAATATGTGAGGAAGGGGTTGAAAATAAAATTGCTTACGGACAAATTAACATTTATTCACTTTAATTTTACCTACCTCATTTTTTCAGAAGAATAACTTTTAAAAAACGATTTTTGAGTCATTTTTATAGTTCAGAGATTATTTCATTAATTATTTTTACTTCGAAACAACAACTATATTTAAAGTTTCATTTTTCTTCAAACTTTGTCATAGTTTCTTGAAAAAGTGAAAGCCCACTAAAGAGTATGAAGCGAATAACTCAATGAGCACTTTTTCAAAGATCATCCAATTAACTGGAGTGCGGTGTGTAAAAGGAAATAATATTTAAATTATTACAAAATAAAAATAATAAAAAATACCTTGAAGAGCTGATAAAAAATCTCATTACTTTGTATCTGCCATCTTGTAAAATTATTTTAGTTTTTCTTCTATTAAAGTAAAGGCATGGAAACATTTGCATTTTATATACGTCACAGGAAAAGTGATTGATCCATATCGTTTTATTCCTTGTTTGTGAACAATATCTTCTCAAATCCAATATTTAAAAAATTTTAGAGAGTTATTTTCGTAATTTTGTTTGGATGTTATTTATTTGCCCTTGGCTTCTTATTGTCCAAACATTTGTATTTTTGTTACGTGCACAATAAAATACCATTTTATTTTAATTCCAACATTTAAAGTATTTTAGTAGCACTTAATGAGCTAAATTATCTGCTCTGTATTTTATTAAGCAGTCAAAGCTTATAATTTCCATTCCGAAGTGGGGATTATTCTCTAAGGACGGTTGCAAGTTTTGTGTTTCATCAACTGGAGATATCTACGTATAGTAACAAAATAACCCACATTTAGTTAATGATGAATTTCATATATTTTAAAAACCTGAATTGCGTTGTTTATTTATTATACAAAGATTCAGTTAATTTAATTAGTAATTAAGAGAAAGTATGTAAAGTATATTTTGTAACGAAAGCTGGGCATGTAGGCACCCGCCCAGCTTTTCATTCAAAATACATAATGGAAACATTATGAGAAGTGAAAAACTAAACTTAGGCAGAATATTCAGAAAAGGCGGGTTCAGGTTTTGATTTGTTAGCTGTGTATCCTACGCATGTCCTTTCTATTTCAAAGTTTCTCTGAAAAAGAATGTACTTTTTTCAGGTTTTTCAGATCACAAGATTTTCAGCTGTGTGGGATATATAGATTTTAAAATACAAAATTTGGTGTCTTTAAATGCTCCTTATTTAACAGAAAGTGAAATTCCAAACTTGTCGTTTATTTTTTATTACAATAACTGTAAAAAATTTTGCATCTTTATGTGCATCCCTTTTAAAAGCATATTGTCACCGAAATTAAATATCCTCTAGTGTTTCACATAAATTCAAGGAGCAACTATTAAACGAACGGTGATTAATGATACCGTATTTAGTAAAAAACATTAATTGAAAGTTTTATAACTAGTGCAAAGAATTATCGATTATTCATTATGCAACCGAATTTTGAATATGATGGTACGAAGTGTTTTGGCATATAATTTTATTATGAGCATACTTAATGAACATACCTCGTTTGATCTTTTCACGTTATGAGCATATGGGTTTGAAATTTTGCATTCCAAGAAATTGCTTGCACCACCCCTACGGCCTTTATACTGTAATTATGGATAGAGAATGTCTGAGTACTTTAATCAATATAAATTTGTTTCAAGCGTCATGTGATTTAATTTCTTGAGTTGAAGTGTGATCAGACAACTATCGTTTAACGTTTGCAACATTTCGGTAAGCTCAAAATGCTGGGAAAATTAGAGCCACAGAATCTCACTAATAACAACAAAAATACTCGGGCAACGGTTATTTTACTCGTTCTTATCCTGTGCTTCTGTCATTTTAGCATAGTTATTTTGTTAAATTCGAATTTTATTTCTTGTCGTGTATATATATATATATATGTTACTGTGAAAGACCGAAATTGGAGAACGTCGACTTTCACCGGAGAATGTCAACATTCACCAAATACGTCGGTGAAAGATTGGATATAACATTGCATTCTTGTACATTCGGACCCTCACCGGTGTATGTCGACAATAACAGATATGCTCTGGTGTAGGTCGAAAAGAGAGGCGACTGGCTGTTTCCCATAAATGCAGTTGTAAAAGCAAGGGCCTCTTGTGGAATTCAAAGTCTCATAATAGTTTAAGTTGTTGCAATTAATCAGATTTGAATCACATAATTTAGTAAGTTTTTTATTACTATTATTTTATTTTCTTATTTACTACGTATTGTATAATTAAGTAAGTTTTTTAACTTCTATTATCTTCCTTTCTCATTTTGAATGTATTGTGTGTTTTAAGTACTTGTGTGTTTTTTCGCGACTGAATTACGCAGAAGATATCATATTCTCATATATTCAACATTCACCATTAGTACATGGTGAATGTCGTCATTCACTGGTGTAAGTCTGAAATAAGAGTATTTGGAAAATATTATAATATAAAAACCAAGTCACTTGGTTTTTATATATTAAATATAAAAACCAAGCGACTATGTGAATGCTGACATTCACCGGTGAAAGTCGACATTCTCCAGATTTCTGTGTTTCACCGTAACATATATATACATGTGTATACATATATATTTTTTGTCGTATATATTTATATATACATATCGTGTGTGTATATATATGTAATTACAAAACACTTTTTTAAAAACAAAATATAAACATGCCTATTATTTTATCGCATTGAGCTGCTGAAAAAATATCAGTAAAGACGTAAAATAAGAAATTTAGAACTACTTTTTCATAAAGACGAAAATTGAAATTCATAATTAATAAATTTCAAATAATCCTATGAATGCCACAAGGAATAAAAATAAATCTAAAATTTCTAAAATTGTTGAAACGAAAATACCCCAATTCAAAACATTTTATGAAATTTAAAGGAGAAAGAACGCAAAAGAAGAGGAATTCAATCAACTTCAATATTGCTTCGTCAGGGAAAAGGAACTTTGAAATTAATTGAAATCTCTCTTCTACAAAAATCCTTTCTTTTCTGTATTCAAAATTAGTCGATGAACCATTTCAATGTACTTTAATTATAATAGTTTACTCGAAAATTCTGGCCCTTCCCCAAAGCAAGGAAAAAACAAAGTAAAATCTAATTAGAATCTTGTACCTTAAAAGAATTTAGTTTTATTTAAGGAATTGAAAAGGAAAGTGAAATAATAAAATACTTCAGTGAAAATATAAATCAAAATTTTACCTTTAAACATATAGCAAATAATCCAATGAATTTTAATTTTATTTTGAATAGTAAAATTATAAAATCTGGGTGAAAAAATGTAATTGAAACTCACAATAAGTAAAGTAGTTATGTAGTGGTTTATCATTTTGGCTTTATTAACAAAATTAAAAAAACTTGGCGAGAAACTAATCGCTCAAAATGCTAAAATTTGAAACAAAAGATGCAATTTGAAACCAAATGAAAGACTTTTCAATATTCAAAGAAATATTCTTTTAATTTTGACAAAGAAAAAGATTACTTAAGATTAAAAAGATTAAAAAGATGAATTGAATGAAATTAAAGTAAATTCTGACTCTTTTAAAACAAAAATGGAAATACAGAACATCATTCATTGTAAAACTTTAATTAAATTTTAAAATCAATTATTCTTTTAAAATAGTAGACTCAAAAAGGTGCCTAAAAAGTCGTCAAATTGTTTTTAGTAATTGTATTGTAGAAATAAGTAGAAAAATTCAAAGTTGAATTTTAGAATTTTAAAATTGTATTTTAAATTATAGAAAAAAGATAGAAAAAGAAAGTAAAGGGACTGCTGTTAGAAAAGTAAAAGGTCTAAATGTCATGGACTTATCATGACGACTCTGAGTATATATATGGCCCCTGTTTAGCAACAGAATAACAATTAAGAAAAAAAAATAAATAAAAAATATAAAAAAAAGTCTTATAAACTTTTAAAAACATCCTTCTTTATGTTTGTCTTTTGGAGCTTTCAGATAAAA
>KK117397.1:224393-304408 GCA_000611955.2 Stegodyphus mimosarum
GGTGAAGACTACTTTAAAAGATTTCTTTAAAATACTCTATGAATTTTAAAGGAATTCCATTATCTTTTAAAATTTTGAACAAAATTAGAATTCCTTCGTTTTGCGTTTCTTTTTCAGTGCAAACTTTTTTAATTTGGTTAATAATAATATTTGCAATAATTTTTAGATATGTTGGAGTTCCAATTTATAAGTTTATTAGAAGAAAAATTAATTTTTTTTCTTTTATCAAAAAGTTTAATTTCTGTAAGCTTATGAATACTCAGAGATCAACATAAACTATTTCTGTTTGGTTTTTATTCGCCTTATTTAGTTTTAGACAATTTGGGTATATATTGCGGTTTTCGAGGATAATTGTTGAAAGTAATAATGTCATCAATATATCTATAAGTGTGTTCAGATTTACTGAAATCCTTAGCAGAAAGGCTCTTTAGGAACTTCAATTCCTTAGAAAATATAAATAAGTAGCAAATGTGAGTGGAATATGAACTTCCCATTGGAATTCCTTGTGTTTGCAGGTATAGAAAGTTGGAATGCTTAATATTGCTGTTGTATAGTGGAAAATGTACAAATTCTTTCCATTTTTGCAAATCCAGAATGTTAAGTATTTCAGGAAAAGCTTCTGTCATTTCTAAAAGACTTTCCTAAATTTCTTTGAGTCGAAGAGACGTATAAAGGTTTTCATAGCAATTAATATTGTAAATTGTAAGATTACTAGCTTCTTCAATGATTTTCAAGTTGTCGTTAATAATCCAGAAGTTTTTGTCTTCTTTAACGTATTATTTATATTACAGACAGTTTTAAGTAGATTGGTAAAAATATTCTTGAAGTTTCTGGTACTATTGGCTATAAATGTAAACTTTACAGGGCGTTTATGAAATTTTGGTAAGGCATAAAGATTGGCGAATCTGTTATTTGTAGTTAAGTGGGAAATTCGCCATTTTTTGAGAAAAGCAGAAATTTTGTTAACAACAGTCCTTTCTTCAATTTTGCAGATACTATAGGTAGATGAATTTTTCAGTTCAATTGTAATTAAATCATCCTAGAATTTCTTTCATAATATTTTGAAATTATTGTTTGCCTTATCAATTTTTGCTATGGTAAATTGCTTTTTTAATGTTGAAATCTTGAAGAATAAATTTTTCCAGTTTTTAATTCCTATAAATCTTAAATTTGTCAATTTTCTTTTTGCTTTGAGTAATAATCTCATTCTTCCCATCTTTGAAGAGATGCGAAGAAAAGCTAAGCTGAAAACTAACTTTCAAGATGAAATTATCAATATCTGTAGCAACACTTTCTATGCTATGTAATTTACTAATGAATTTAATAGGTCTAAACTTTGTTCCTTTTTTCATAAGCAGTTTAATTTCTCGATTCGAATAAAGCCCAAATTTCCTGTTGTAACATGTTTATGTTCTTCGTCAACAAAGGGCAAAAATTTTTCTTCATTACAAAAGCGGCAACATCTTCTTCGTTATCGTTAGAAATAAAACTATTTAGTTTTTTCGTTGTAATGGAAGCAAAACTAAATTTTAGAATTTATTGCAAGAAATTTTTTTATGCTTGTTTGATAATTTTATGAAGTTGAAGATAATCATAATTTTTATGTAGAAAGTTAGTGGTACAGAATTTTGCTTTTTATTTTTAGAAGAAGCACGGTTTAATTTGAGTTTTATGAAATCAAGTACTAAATCTTTAATGAGATTATTTCCTTTGAATTTATCTTTGACAAAATTTTGAATAATAATAAGATATCTGCGACGTAGGGAATGAAGGTAGTTAAAAATATATTTCTTGAAATATTGCTCTTCAAAAAAATGTTAAAATTTTGATGGGAGAGTACTAGTATTAAGAAAAGTTTTAACTTTTCTACTAAAAAGACTGAATTGTTCGTCAACGGTAACATAAAAGGTAGTTTTTTATTGATATAAGAGTTTAAGCTTTCTTAACTACAAAGCATACAGAGATTCTTTAAAAAGTCTGCTTTTAAGATTAGGTACTAAATCTAAAATTTTGATAGCAATATTATTAAGGTCGTGGATTTAATAATTTTCAAGTTCTTTGGTAGTAGAATTATTATTACTTTTGTTGTTTAAAAAATTTTTAAATTGGGATCTATGGTTGTTTATTATAATGTTAAAATTATTCTTAGTCTGTCCTATGTGAACTAGATTTCTTGTATTACATGTAATAGAGTAAATGCAGTTAAGTGTTTTTCATAGTGTCTGCTTTTTAGTAAACAAAATACGATAGCTGCTTTAAAAAAAATTGGCGATCTCAAAATTAACATTCTAGATTTGGTGCTCTCCCCCTAAATTCATCTGCTCTCCCAAATTCAATATCTTTCAATGTTACGTAATGATTTAATTCAGATACCTCTTGCCCAATCAAATATTAACCAAAACATTTTCTAACTCGGAACTGGAACTATTTGACTCCCTCCCTTCTTCCTTTGAGCTGATGCGCTCTCTTTCGCTTAGGTTTCCCTGCTGGCAAGACACTGCTGTCCGACGAGGCTGCTTATTTGCCTAAGGTGATGTCGTACTTTAAAACTCGTGTACATGGAAATTATTCTATTCAGCTATGATTAAAATTTATCTTATCTACAGAAAAATGATCTGATGTCCGTAAAAATAAAGACTGTGATACTTCAATCTCAGTTGTGTTCAATGCTTCATCATGCCAGTCCACTCAGGCCTGTCTTCAGCCACTACGGTCTTCTGAGCCATGACGAATATCGGAAGATGCTAAAAAGCACCGGATCCTCTCATCTACGCATTTTTAAAATCACTACATGTATATATATATATATGTATAACAGGACAGTACTATATATATACAATGTACGTCCAGAAAGTAAGTTCCGTTTGGTAATAAAAGTAAATTGTGTACAGCTACAGAAAAGTTATTTATTGCACAAAATTCAACAACTCTTAAACTACTTTTCCACATAACTGCCGAAATATTGCAGGCATTTGTCATAGCGTGGCACAAGTTTTTGTATCCCTTCTTCATAGAAATTTGCCGCCTGTGTCTTCAACCAGTTGGAAACAGTTTCTTTCAGCTCGTCGTCATTGTTAAAGTGTTGACCGCCAAGGAAAGACTTAAGATGTAAGAACAGATGAAAGTCGCTAGGAGCGAGGTCAGGGCTGTACGGAGGATGGTCAAACACGTCCCAGCCAAATCCCTGTAGGAGGTTTTTCGTCACATTTGCAGTGTGTGGTCGTGCGTTGTCGTGAAGAAAAACAACACCTTTTGACAGCAATCCTCGGCGCTTATTCTGAATTGCACGGCGCAATTTCCGAAGTGTCTCGCAATAAGCATCTGCTCTGATTGTTTGACCACGCGGTAAGAAATTAATGAGTAAGATGCCTTTCCAGTCCCAGAACACTGTGCACATCATTTTTCGAGGTGTCAAGATTTGCTTCGGCTTAACCTTTGCTGGGGATGAAGTGTGCCTCCATTCCATTGATTGCCGCTTACTTTCAGGGGTGTCGTAAGAAACCCAAGTTTCATCTCCTGTGACTATCTGTGTCAGAAATTCTTCACCGCTTTCAGCATAACGGGTCAAAAACTGAAGTGCACTACCCATCCGTTTTGTTTTGTGTTGCTCAGTAAGAATCTTTGGTACCCAACGTGAGCAAAGTTTACGAAATTTCAGTTTTTCGGTAACAATTTCATGCATTAGTGATCGTGAAATTTGGGGAAATTCCATAGCGAGAGCACTAATTGTAAACCTTCGGTTTTCATGGATCTTGTCATCAATCGCGTGAACCAGTTCTTCTGTAACCAAAGATGGACGCCCACTTCGTTCTTCATCGTGCGCATCACTACGTCCGTCATTGAACTTTCGGACCCATCTTCTCACCATTGAATCACTCATCGCTTTTGGTCCGTAAACATCGCAAATTTGCCGATAAATTTCACTAGGTTTCACTTTCCTCGCATTCAGAAAACGAATCACAGATCTGATTTCACAAGCGGCGGGATTTTCAATCAACACCGACATTGTAAACAAGCACAACAAAGCGTACGTGACTGACAGCGATCTCCAAATGGCGCGCGTTTCTTCTCCTTGATACAGAGCGTCTACTGCGCATGTGCGGAACTGCGATCGCAGAGCTGCAGCGGAGATAAATTGAAACGGAACTTACTTTCTGGACGTGCCTCGTATATTCAGTAATCAATTAAAATCGATCAGTTTAATCAAGATAAAATTCGTATTTTATTTAATTCCTTCCTTAATTAGCGCAATTAGGGCTTTACTACTGTCCAAACGAATGAATATATATATATATATATATAATGCATATATATTTTAGAAAATATACATTTTAGAATTTTGTTGTTCTTGTGTTTACAGGTTTTAAGAACTAACTCTTCTATTTTTTTTATTTTATGTTTTTAATATCAAAACTTCGTATATTTCGGTAGTTTTTACTATGGTGGATTACGTTTGTTTTACATGATTTTGGACTCGATCCACCCAAATTCTGAAGTATTATTAGATTTTTAAATTTTATTGCTTGTTGATGATTTATGGTATTATGTTTCGAATTTTTTTTTTAAATTTGTATATTGTTTTGTTTTTTTTAAATATCGTATTAAAAAATCTGTATATAGTTTTGCTAAAGTATTATTATTTTTCCAAGTTTTGCTTTTGATTAGCTACTTAAAAGTTTTTTTTTAATTTATCTATTATGTCGAAATTTTATTAAATTTGCATATGTTTATAGTATTATAATTTTCCACTGCCTACTTCGGTCTGTAGGGGTTGGACTAATAGTGAAACAGTTTAATTTATTGTTTTTTCAGTGCTGTTTTTAAATTTTAAACTTTAATTTGTGTCTTTGTCTATGCAGAAACAAGCTGTTTTATTTTTTATTGCTTTCGTTGCATTAACTGCCCGATGATGGTGCAAAAAAGACGCAAATTTCATATTTACTATTTTGGTTTGGAAAATTTTGCAACCACCCCTAGTTCTCGCAGTTTACCACCATGCTTTTTTTTTTTTTTGATTTCGCATGTGATTTATTCTGAATTAAATATGTGATGCATTTTAATACATTTATTATTTTATTTTGCACTATTACCAATCAGCGCGTAAATGGATTAAGTTTTTAACTGCATTTTACTTTGCATTAACTCCTTATAAAGAAGAAATGACTGACCCCCTATCCAAATCAGTTTTTATACCCTCAAACCAGCTATTGTTTAAGGCAGTACAATATCGATAATTACCCCGGCAAGACAAAAACAGTTTTTTGCGCACAAAACTGGGAACAGTGTTGCAGTATAGCTTACGAAATAACGACGGCCGCAATATTGAATTATGTTGCCCATTAATAATGATCGCCTACATTGTCATTCATCTTAGAAACAAAAATTTTAAAAACCTAATTAGGAGTATTAACTTACACACCTTTTCTTTTCGTTATTATACACGCAGCTGTTCTAAACATAAACATCTCGTTATTACAATTTTGTGTTTCCAAATTCAAAATCTAAATCAAACTCCGCCCGCAAGGAAATCGTGATTGACGTCACGAGCAACATTGTCTATCGGGACACCAGAACAGAGTTTTACTTAAACTCACCTTCTTTAGATTTGATATTTACAGAGTTTAATGATCAATTCCTTTTCTTACATCAAGTAGTATAGCTGTTTGTTGCATAGATGGGCAACGCTCTGGGTAGTGAGATGAATGAATGAAAGACAGGTTCAGCCATAATTCCGAGCAGCTGATTAACCAATGTCAGAGGAATGAAATCTTCAGAAGCAGAACTTCACTTTAATTTTAATTCTGAGTCAAATTAATATTTTTACATTTCAAAACTTTTGTTGCTCTAATATTACGTATTTTAAGAACTAACTCTCCTTTTTATTTTAATTTTATATTTTTGGATCAAATTTTCTTTTGTTTTTATTTTTTTATATGTTAGATTGCTTCTGTTTACATGCTTTATTTTTTGGGTCTGGTCCACTTTAAAAGAGAATAATTTTAGTAGAATTAAACCTTTTTGCTTATTTATAATTTTGATGCTACAATTTTACAAAACATTTTTATTCCGGTATGTATTTTGTTTGTTATTATAATTTTCATGTATTGAATTACTTGCATATACATGTTCGTTTTTCTGACCTCGTCTGCTCAAAATAAAACAAAAATTGTAAACAATTGTCTTACGTTCTTTTTAAGCTTGTTTATGATTTTAATGCTATAATTTGCAAATTCTTGCACTACTTATTACTGCCTGTAAGGTTTGGACTGATAAAGACACCAGTTACTTTGATTAATTTTCTGACATTATTATAAATGTTAAATTTTAATTTGTGTCTTTGTTGGCTCCGAAACAGACTGATGTGTTTACTTCTTTCTTTGCATCTACCGCTGATTAACGATGCAGCGAAAGATGTGATTTTCTTTTTCTGTTCATTTTTGGTTTCGGCACTTTTCCACCTATCACGTAGTTTTGCCATTGTCCTTCTGTTTTTTTTTTTTGTATTTTGCATATGGTTTGCTCCAAAATGAATATGGAAGGGATTTTAAGCATATTCATTTTAATTTATTTGCTGTCTTACCATCATTTGTTGCTGATTTCTGTTTTGAACTGTTCTCTCTCTTTCTCTCTGTATATATATATATACTTAGTGTTTATTTGGACGGCAGATGTTAAATCTACGGGACTTCTTGATTTAGGACAACACCGTTTTAATTACATTCACACATACACAGCCTTCAGAATAACATAAAAGAATAAATGCGAAAGTTTAG
This sequence comes from Stegodyphus mimosarum, assembly GCA_000611955.2. Taxonomy (NCBI): domain Eukaryota; kingdom Metazoa; phylum Arthropoda; class Arachnida; order Araneae; family Eresidae; genus Stegodyphus; species Stegodyphus mimosarum. The sequence goes on from KK117397.1 coordinate 231,167, forward strand.
TTTTTATAGTTAAACAGTAAAATTATATTGCTGTCGTCTTTCACGCAATACATTGTCTTTTTCTTTGCGTCTTTTTGGTTATCGTCATTATTACCATCACTATCTAAATCGAGTTCATCCTCATCATCACAAACATAATTGGCAACCAACTATTTATGTAACAAAACGGGACGATTTCGCTGGCTCTTTTAGTATGCAAGTTTTTAAAGTACAGTCTACTTTTCAATTTTTTTTAGAATTGTGAATTCACGTAGTTGCCAATTTCAAGCAGTCATTCTTTAAAAAATTACAGTGTTGCCCTTTATTCTCAGATGTATAATTAAATGTTTTATTATTTTCAAAATCTGCTATGCTAACGATAATTTTTCTGCGAAAAAATTCCACTTTTTTTATTCACATCATCTCCTGTCTTCTGAAGTCCAACTGACTTCGTCAGATAGAACATCTCATCAGGTACACTCCAACGCCATCTGGCATATATATATATATGCCAGATGGCGTTGGATAATAAAAACCACTTTAGTAGTACTGACTAGCAGGGATTTTGATGTCCCGCACTGAATAAGAAATTTGGCAGTCGAGGCAGATTACATCTTCATTTTATTTTAAGTAAACATATTGCGGCCAAAAACAACTTGGCACCTTATTTGTGCCTATTTCAAGAGGTTTACATGTTTCATAACTTTGCAGCAAGAAATAAGCAGCAGACAGCAGTCCAAATAGGCCGAAGAGCAGCGAGTAAGTGTGTTATGTTCAGGGTGAAATCTTAATTCAGACTGAGTTAGTTTTGGTTCTCAATGCGTTATGATTGGGTAGTTAATACTGCTATAAAATTACTATTGGGTGTTCGAGTTTTAGTTCCATTTACATCACCAGAATTATGTAAGAGTCATATGACATGGATTAATCTAGAAATGACTCAGTGCAGAAGGAGGTTACTATTTTTAGAATTGAGAAGGGAAATTTACGTTGCTAATTTAATCTTTTACATATTCTTTATCTTTCTTACATATATATATATATAGAAGAATAATCATATGAGAGTTGTGATTTAAATATAGCTGTTCAGTGTATTTATTTGACTTCCGATATAATAAAAAGTGTATTCAATAAGCTTTCGAATCAAAATTATGGAATAATCATTTTCATATATATTGCCATTATACTTTGATTATGACATGCAGAAGCTCATTCACTTCCATTTTCGCAACGGCATAAAAACGCAAAATTTGTTCTCTGTTCTTTTTCTTCCAAGATTACTATCGATATGATAAAATGAAAAGAATTATCAACATTTTAAAATACGTAGGTTTAGCAATGAGCATAATTAACAATGCAAATAAACAAAGTTTCCGTTTCATTTCACAAAAGAGAAATCGTGCTTAATTAAAGTAATGATTAATTAATACCGCAGTTTTATAACTGAAAGAAAGCAAAAGCAATTAAAAGAAAAAGTATCGCAATATGTGAAACCCAAATGAAGTTCTAGACGAAATGTTCTTTAAATCTAGACATGTTTTGAGAAATTACATGAACATTTTTTCCGCCTTTTTAATTATGACCCAGTAACTAATAGATAATTTTAAATTTATTCTATAACATTTTGCACATGGAAGTTGGGGTTTTTTAATGCTAACTGACGTTAATATTCTTTTAAGATTTGATTGTTAAATCTTCTTTTCCCAAACAATTATTTTTACATTTCTTTTCAGGGCACTTTTGATTAATTATTTCATTAGGCACTAACATTCATTTAAAATAACTGCATATTAGGCGGTGAATTGAAATAATATAGTCTTCGAAAAGATAAATCTTTTACGATGAGGAGATGTTTATAAATAAAAATCTAGGCAACGTTTCAGGAGACTAGTTGGACTTTAATTAATCATTTAATTAAAATATTTTGTAAATTTAAAACGACATTTCACGGGGAAGGAAACCGAAATAACTTTGTTACCGATACGAAAAGAAACATTGCTGCAAGAATGTATAGTAGAAGTTTGAATATCTAAACTAACTGAGATCACATTTAAACAGAAATCTTACAATATAATAAAAAACTACAATTTATTTTGATATTACATTAATATTACAGATTGTAATATAACATTACATACAGCATTACGTGTATGCACTAATTCATCGACTGAACAAGGAACATCGGCGTCAAAGTATTCATAATTGATTTCTCATTAATGTTTGTAATTACATAGGTTTGCAGAACATTATAGGTTATCTGCCTTTGTAGTATTCACTAAAATTAATTTAATAGTTTCTGAAAAAATACGTAGTGCATTATCTTAACTTACCCTATTCTGAATGGCTTTGCTGTATATGATATTTTAGCAACAATTATGTAGTTTGTGATGCTAATACAGGTTATTAATATAAAATATGCCCATCGATTTTCATTAACACTTTATTCCACATCAATGATCAGTTTTTCTCAGCTTTGATGTACATTGTTTCCGATCAGCTTAGTCTAACTCATTTTCTTTACAATAATAATTTATCAAAAATTCAGACTGACATTCAAATGATAAGATTAAAGAAATGGGATCTTATAGAAAACCTGAAAAAAGAGAGCAGACTTTTTCAGAGATATTAAAAGCTTACTTTTTACACACTTACCTTATTAAAATGGTAATTTTTTACATTCAAGGCGTTGATGAAATACCTGAAATTTTAAGACACCAAGACCATTCTCACGAATGAAGGCTTTTTATAGAGACCTTCGAGACTGGCAAAAGCAGTTTTGCTTCATAATATAAGCCGCAGGTGGTCATTCTACATGCGTCATTGTACGAAATTTCCGGAGACTGGTAAATAGTATATTATTCATGAAACTGCTTAGCAATCCGAAGGCAATAGTTCTACTCCTTGAACAACAACTTTGGACAGAAGGAGTAGTGTTGCATTTTTTTCTAGCTATGCAACGAAGCCAAAACGATTATTGTGCTAAAAATTATATTAGATTAAACAACTCTGGTCTGAAAGGAGATATTTTCTTCAAGGATAATGAATAGGGTTTGTGGGGCTTTACTTATTTAATTCAGTGTTCAATCCTTGAACCACAATGTACTAAAAAGCGAATAATCACTTAAGTGTGTGAATAGAGACGTAAGAAGGTTAACTATCCTTTATTTCTCACAATAAATATAATACAATCAACTCCTGCCTTGGAGTGTACAGCAAAGCCTCCACTTAGGCTTAGCTCAACTTAATATGGGATTAAACTTCACCAAGCTTAACTAAAGCTAACTGAAAGGTATAGCCGAAGCTATCGAGATTCTAAGTATTTGGCCCCTAAATCTTAATTAAGTCGTCGAAGCCAAACAAGGGCCTGAATTCACCATTAAAACTTTTCCTGTTTAGAGCCAACTTTACAACAATTTCTAAAGCTTTACTAAAACTAAGGAAAATATAGCGCATTTACAATTTGAATTTGTATCGAATCTAATTCAGGTTTACTTTCAGTCAGACGTCAGTCTAGTCCTTCCACTTAATCTGGAAGGAAAAGGTATTAGTGATATATTTCATAACAATTTTCATTTTCGTTACCAATAAATACTGTTTATTGAAATTATTGTGGCCCTCAAACAGCTTTCATTCACACAAAATTTAAATCTCCTTCCCTCCCACGCCCTCCAGAAATTGCTCTGAGTGAACTGAGGGTGTTAATATTGTGTTTCGGAGTTGTGTTCGGAATATTGTGTTCTACACAACAATTACTGTTTGTTAAAGCTTTTACACTCGAGACCTTAGAAGACTCCTTAAACACAATACTAGTTTTAATGTATTAAAATAGAACTTAATTTAAATTCTGAAGTAAAGCCTGGGGGGCCTAACTTTAAACACATTCAATCTATACTTTTCTTTCATCTAATATGCAAAGTACTTTACAGTCATGCCTTGATTAAAATAAACATTTGTACTAGTTTAATTTTACCGTAGTTTTCAAAGCTGACAGCATTTCTACTTTCAGTACAACATTTTAACATGCAATACTTTAAAATTCATTTTACATCATTCGTTAAATTTATTTCACAAAATTTACAAACTTTTGCTACAATCTTTCTTTAATACATTTTAAATTGAAGTCTTTCGACTAAAAATATTCACAAATTAGTTTCTCGTAACTTGAGAATTCTCAAAAAGGTATTTACAAAATAAATTTTCGCCAACTTGCGAATTAAAAAATCTTTTCTGTTTAAAAGATAATTACAACTACATTCATGCCAACTTGCGAATTCAACTTTTTGCTTTAAACCGCATTTAGCAACTTTAAACAAAATGAGATAAATGGAATTTTCAATGCAAAATAGAAAACAAGGAAAATTTACACTTATCTTTTTTTCTTCTAATCTCTTCCATCCTAATCAAGCAAAATTCCTTCAAAGTACGATACTTCAGAACTTACAATCTTCTTTATCGGTTTGCCTGGCTTGTTGCCTCCGTCGGCACTCATTCTTGTTATTTTCTTCTTTCAATGCAACGCGCAAATTTCCTTATTGGTTAAATCCAATTCCGGGATTGCTGCTTTTTCTTCTTCAAATTTATCCATCTTGACCTGTAATCTTTGAAATTAATTGTTTGCGCTAGCTTCACGTAAGAAATCAACCCCAATATAACTGCTGTTAACAAATTCTTTACCACTAAAAAATTTATTTTTTGCACCTCGTTCTTTATTTGAACATGCAGCCCCACTTTTCCTTAGCAGACACACTGTTTGCCTTGGGCAGCAATCACCAGTTGTCCGAAGTTTTGAACAATCTATAACGACGAAAATGCTTTTTAAAGACGTCCTGCGAGAGGAAGATGTACTGAGCCCCGGTATCCAATAGGACGGTAGTAGGGACGTCGTTTAATAATATATGGATCTCTGGGAAGGCTACGACTACCGTATTCAGTTTGATTTCTGAGTTATTTTACTTCCTAGACGGTGACCTGGCCCTCAACCTGATCACCGTGATTAGTTTACCCCTTGATCCAGCTGTTTTTTATTTGCCCACTCTTTGAACTGTTTAGTCTTTTTCTTAGCTAACTTTGCAACTTTCCCCTCTTGCTGATACGAATTCTGTTAACCTTCACGTTTTGTTTGAGCCTGAATCCTTGAATACTGCCTAAAATTGTTTGCATGCGCGTTTCCGACTGTTCGCCTACTCTGAAATTTCACTGCTGATTCGAGTAAGCTTTCCAGTGTTTCCGGATTTCAGACTTCAAGAAAGTCCTGAATTGACGGAAGTAACCGCCGCAATAAGATTTCGAGCGAAGTCTTAAAATTTTCCCAAGTATACGTTTCGAATCCTGGATCCCCCAACAAACTCTTGCCAATATTTTTTTACCAGCTGAGAGCTTGACCTTTTGAGTTCGTCATAGCGATGATAATTTTCTGCAGCTGGTTCACAGCATATAACGTGAAAGATAAGTCCAACTGCTCCAGGAAAGTCATCACAGACCCTTTGCCGTTAAAAGTTGCTGCTGTCTTCATTGCAGTTCTCATTGTTTCCACGATAAATCCTAATCCCTTCATTGGGTTTGGTTGCGGCTAAGGGAATTGAAAGGTCGGAGGGGTCAATCAGAAATCTTCACTACCTAGCTTCATGGTTCGTTAAGAACAAAATCGGGTGCCAAATGTGGGGTTTTACGTATTTAATTCAGTGTTCAATCCTTGAACCCCACAAACACTAATAAGCGAATAATCGCTTAAGTGTGTGACTAGAGACGCAAGACATACAAAGGGTTAACTACTCTTTATTTCTCACAATAAATATAATACAATCAACTCCTGACTTGGAGTGTACAGCAAAGCCTTCACTTGGGACTGAACTTAAACTAATATGAAATTAAACTTAACCAAGCTTAACTAAAGCTAACTGAAAGGTATAGCCGGAGCTACCAAGATTCTAAGTAGTTGGTCTCTAAATCTTAACTCAGCGAAGCCAAACAAGGGCCTAAAGTACGACCCTGCATAGCAATAGACGTAGCCAAAAGGCAAACGCGCGCTAGTTAGAAACTCAGACTCTCTCTCGAAGTTGGTGAAACATCGACTTAAGTACTACTCTTTACTCATTTGCTTTAACTGCGTTTCTAAAATTACATTCTGATAGGAAATTGTAAGCTGAAACTAGAAAGACGGGAAAGTGCCTAAACTTAAAATAACTGTTAATAAAATTTGGATAAACCTTATAAATTTTTTAATCTTATGTACATCCTCAATAAATTATTTTCCACATCTTTATATGAAACTAATTTTAATCGAATTGGACAAAAACGTTTAGGAAGTAATTTGTAAGAAGAAGCCTCATTTGATAGAAGTCAGAATAAAGGGAGATACTTTTTATTTAAGTGGTAAACTGATAAGGAATCTGAAATTTAAATGTGCATTCAATAAGGTTGATTTGATGGGTCTAAATTATTCAAATCATGTATGGAGATGTAGGTAACCAGATGGCAGAAAATTACACAGAACTGCTGAATGAGCTATAAAAGCTGTAAAGCAAAGAAGTATAACGTATAACTTAAGATTGATTTTTAGGATGCTAGCATTTAATGCTTTCCAGAAAACCAAGGAGCCGTATATTACAAGCATGGGTAAAGTTTAAAGTAATTCACACAATGAAAACAATTTACTGCACAAACCTGAACACAGAAGTATTAATCGACTGCTTTTAAACTTTAAACTGGGAAGCATTAGAAGCAAAATATTAAAGAAATTCAACTGTAAACTATTAATGAAAATGGATCTGAAGTAAATATGCATTCAAAATAATAGAAATATAAGAGTCTGAAATAGTTTCAAATTTCAAATTAGCTGTCCTTTCTTTATTATGAAAGTTGTTTGTTATAAATATCCTGTCGCTTTTAATATATATCAGAGACATCTACATAAGTCCGCATAAGCGTTTCATCTACATAAGTCCTCTCTGTACCACAATAGAAAGCGATTCCACAAAATCATTCGCATTTATGTAAAAATTTGTTACGTATTTTTTTAAAAGTGCAGTGTTTACAGCTATTTTAAACTATTATTATCCAAAGGGGCAATTTGTCCAGAAGGGGTTTTAATTTCGTTTTTGTATTTGGCGTTAATTCACTATAAACGGCGAATCACTTCTTAAATTCTTATCACCAAATATTAGAGCCCTGTATTATATTTAAAGAAATTAAATAATGAAGAATCTGCATTAATGTATGTATGTTTGTCACATTGTGAAAAACCAACTGCACCTCGAGACATCAAATTTTGATTAACGTACTCCTCCTCTCGAATATGGGCATCTAGAAGCCCAGATTTGCAATTTGGTTTAATTATTTCGTATCTTGTAAACCTTTAATGAATTTTTGATTAAAAAACTCAATGATTTCAAAGCGAGCAATCGCAACACTGTACAGAAAAAAAAATATCTCAGCTCGCGAGACTGTGTATCGGAAATTCTAAAATGTTCTCTTTTAAAATTATTTTGCGATATTGTTGTTGAATGGAACTTTATGTTTTTTAAGTACGAAGACCATGATATTTAATAATATGTTTTTATGTGCGAAGACCATGATATTTAATAAATAAAGGTAACGCACAAAACGTTAAAAAAATGCCCCTTTCGACGTAATATAAAATCTAATTTCATAGGCTTTCAGCTGTGAATTTACAGAGTAATCAAGCTGACCAACATCGCAGTTTTAAATATACATGTCTAGGCGCTCAAAATATACTTTTTCGAAATTTTGCGTGAAACGTATTTGAATAATTTAGAAGAAGCCACACAGTTTCTTATAGAAAACTAAAATGTTTTAGAAGGTATAAAGTTGTAGTCTTTATCATCTGTCACTTTGACTCCTGTCCTAGTTTACTAATAAACCAGAAGATATTTAATTCTAGAATTCTTTTATTATCGTGCTCCAGCTTTATTCAGAGAGAAATTTAAAAAATGGAATCACTAGATTATAATAGTTTCAAACAAAAGTTTGTAATTAAGAACTCGAAATTCGTAAACTGCATTAGAAATTAATTTGAACGATCAGTTGAATTAAAATTTATTTTCAGCATTCTATTTTGAAATATTTAAAAACATTATATTACATTTATTTTATTTTGAAATATTTTCTACCATTTTTGTTATTATTATTATATTTTGAGCTATTTACTACTATGATTCTACTTTGAATAATCTGTAAAAATGTATTTATTAGTATTCTAATTTCAATACTCTAATCTACTAACATTAAGAAAAGCAATGTACTTTAAAAATGATATTTCTACGTTTTGGCTATTCAAACAAGAAACTTTGCACATGTACGCTTATATCAATAACTTATCAACTATATGTTAAAAATGTCACTTTATTCAAAATTATTTTTTTAAAAGAAATGAATGTTTTTTAAATAAAAGCTAAAACTGCTCTTTGCACTCTAATTTTCAATTATTTATTTTAATTTTTGAATTAAATTACTTAAAAGGCAACGACAAAAAACATTTGTGCATACGTTTTTGAATCTGACAAACAATTATCTTTAAAAAACTATTTCTGTGAGCTCAAATCCTTTTTGACGAAATTTTCATTTTTTTTGCTAAATACTATCATAAGATTAACTTTATAATAAAATTACATCCAGAAATGCATATAACGATTTACTGAAGCACATGGCAAAATAAAGTTTTTTAAATATCATTATCTTATAGCAAAAGGAGACGCATGGAACATTTTCAGGACATATGAAATGCGAAGGAATTTGTTTTGAGAAAACAGCATTTAATATTCTTCAGACTTATTTTTTTAATACATGTTTATGAAAAACATCAAATTATTTTTACACGAGAATTTTGAAACATTAGGCATATTTTCAAGCATGATTCTTCTCATTTAAGTATTTTAGCCTCATATAGTACTAAATCTATTAGAAATGAACATGTTAACACAATTTGTTTTATGATTATAATATAAATAGGAACAATTTTTTTTACTGATTGTATGAATTGAAATTTTTAAACTTCACCCACTACGCATGATTTACTTTCATTTGTAACATTCAAATTATCTTTTAGTGATTAACTTTTGCTTTTCACACCAAGGAAAAAGCGCTTTCTTGCTCTACACTGGTGTGCAAAAACTAAGGACGAGACGGGATTTTCAATATAACTTTGTACAAAAGCGTTCCAAATCAACACATTTAATACCGTAAGATACCCAATACGTAAGGACATGACATGTAAGCAACACTTACTAAAAGAGAAATCAGAGGGATAAAAAGAAGCTTTATCGAAAAAGTAGCATGGAGCGCAATGCGACTGAAGGCCGAAACATCCCTGTGATGTGTGTCCAGCAAGAAACATCTGGTCTTTAATAGGGGATATGATCTCCCCGAATTGCTAGGCAGGTTTCACAGCGTCTGCCCATGCTGAGAATGAGGGTGTCATTGAGTTGTTGAGGCATTGCTGCCCATTCGTCTTGCAGCGTCAGTCGAAGCTCCGGAATCGTTACTGGTGGTAAGGTACGAGCTGCCAAGCGTCTGCCTAGAAAATCCCATAAATGCTCGATGGGATTGAGATCCGGAGATCGTGCCGGCCAATCCATACGTTCAATATCCTCACTCTCTAAGAGCTGTTTGGCAGCTACTGTGCAATGACATGGTGCATTGTCGTCCATGAAAAGGAACTGCGGACCCATAGCGCCTCTAAAAAGACACAGATATGGAAGAAGAATCTCGTTACAATAACGGGTCCCGTTGATTGAACCTGCGTTGAAGATGTGAAGGTCTGTACGACTACCAAGCATGATGCATCCCCAAACGAGAACACAGCCACCTCCATACCTGTCCCTTTCAATGATGTTCGAGGGATGATTGCGGCTTCCCCTCTCTCTCCAGATGAGTATGCGATGAGAATCGCTACTCAGACTGAATCTGCTCTCATCTGTAAAGAGTACTCGTCCCCATTCATTGTCTCTCCAATTCCGGTGTTCCCGGCACCACAGAGAACGCTTTCTCCGATGGGCAGGCGTTAGAGGTACACACCGTACAGGGCGTCGTGCAAACAGACCACCACCGTGCAGTCTTCTGGCCACGGTAAAACGCGATATCGGTCGTCCAGTCGCCTGTGTCGTGTGTCTAGCGATTTCTCCCGCTGTCTGCCGCCTGTTTCTTCTGGCCTGTAAGGCAATATACCGGTCATCTGCGGGTGTGGTTCCTCGTGGACGACCACTACTGAACCCCCGGATAGCTGTTCCTGTAGTTTGAAATTGTCTCAAAAGTCGTGAAACGATGCTGTGAGCAATTGCGAACTCTGCAGCCACACTTGTCACACTGCGGCCTTCCTCCAACTTCCCAATGATTCGACCTCGGGTAAAAGCATCCAGATGTCGTCTAACAGATTGATTATTCGCCATTTCTCGCTGAGGCAGCAACTCGGTGTGATTTTAACTGCTATACGGCGTGCAATCTCTTTGCCAGAAATACTGATCTTACACCGAGAACATGCTTTATACTACACAGACACTCCCCCATTACGTCTACCTGCATATCTGCGCATGTGCTACCGTACATCATCTTACTTAATCTCCTGATTGGTCTTTCTGTCCGCTCTGCCTTTTCGTTCAGTTGATATGCTAATTTTTCGACTTCGTCCTTAATTTTTGCACACCAGTGTAGTTCACAGAACGCTGATTATGCTTTGCAATGAGCACAGAAAACGAGATTGCTTACTCGTGCTCTGTGCGTATAGCAGTTTCATACTTAAATTTAATTACAGTTGATCTTTATGATATTTGTACCAAAATTATGAAGAATTTAATGTCTAAATTGTAACATCAGTGGGTATCTGTTGACGCATATCTTTTTACAGTTTCTCCTAAATTTAACAGGCAGAGATTGTATTGTTCATATATTGCAAATGCTTGTAATTTTTTTAAGAATTAGAATATTTGAATATGGATTTTTATGTATGATGCTGTAATGTATTACAAATATTACAAGCACAAGGGGAAAATTCGAAATTTTGGTCAGTAGTTAATTATTTCAAAGCCAATTTCAAGAATCTTAATTCTAAAATTTGAAAATGTGGAATATTTTAGTTACGTAGTTACTCTAACACATAAAATAATTTCAGTGTACCTTATATGTTATAACAACGAAATCAACTGTAAAACCAACATTTAGAATGCTGCAACATTATTTGAAATGAAAGGAATGTTTAAAATTATTTTTATCTGGAGAAAGTCTTTTCATGGGACGCTGGTAAGAGCAATTCGAAAGTGCGTGAAAACCAAAAATAAGAAAAGAAAAGAAAAGTGAAATTTCTTCCGGCCCACCATCTTTTCAAACAGTCCTATCTTTTCACTTCCACCCTTCTTGTAAGCCTATAAGCACTTTGGTCTATCTGCTGTTTTTTTTCTAAATCGGATGTTTACCCCAGTGTCCCCTTGCTTTTACCTTTAAAAGACTTTAGAATGCATTTTACTCCTCTTTTCTTCTGCTCAGAAAAGCTAAAAATGGCGAGAAAAAAGGTTTAGGACAGATTTTCTCGCTTTCAGATGTGTTAGATATTTAGAAAGATAAGAGAATCTACGCTTCTGAAAACTTTTATCTGCTTACAAATCTGATATATCGTTTTCAAAGCAAAACTTTAGGAATTTCTGGATTATACGGAATATCCATTTTATTTCAAAGCAAGTTAGAGTACCTGTTTTCTCTTTATACTACATTTGATGAACCTTATTACTGAGAAATTAAAATTAAAATAACTGAAATGAAGCAAATTGAAAGAAATACATGTATACCATAAAAAATAAACCTTTTAAAGTAACGTATCATTTACGAATACAACAGAGCGGTACTGTATAACCAAAAGCCCTAGAAATAAAATATAAAAATTCTTAGATTTCATCCAAAAACTGTCATAATCGTTACAGTTAAGAAGATGAATCCTAAGAGGAAAACATAGTACACGATACAATTCCATATTTTTTTAATTCAGTTTGCGAAGACATCAGGCTCTCATCATAACTTTCGTGCCTCAACAGATGTCTTAAATAATCTCTTGAGTACAAAAACACTTTTTCAAGCAGAAATTAACTGAAACTAATTGATGTTCTGGTAGCATAGCTACAGATTTCCTACAGTGCACAACAAAGTTACCTACAGTGCATATAAGAAAGATGCATTTGGGTGTATAACTAATTTTTTATCATATTTACTTTTATTCAACACGCGAATTGAATTTGTAATCGTGATGATGAATGCTGTAGAACTCTCAATGTACATACTGGAGATAAAAACACAAATAAATTGTTAAAGGCATCATCATTTTAACTTCGAAAAATAATCCTAGACATTTTATGTTTCTTAACGTTGGACTAGAAATTTCCTCAAAGTTTAAATATTTATGGAGGAAGCAATTATGATAGATCTTTTTAATATTATATTTAATAAATAGAAATAATATTCCTACGGTTATCACTTTTTTGAAGAAATCAAGGCTTTCGGTAGAAATCCTAAAACTAAATTTGTAGCCTCTTTCTATTTGTAAGAACCGGAGTATGCTAGGAGAGAACAGAGAAAACTTATTACAAATAATTTTATTGCAAGTGTTATACAAATGTGCAACCAATGGTTAAGAGTTAAAGCAATAAAAAATAAACAATTACTTTTCCTTGGTTTCTTTTCTTGTCATTTAAAAATGCTGACTGCGTAAAGACTTCTTGAATTTTTCCACGTATGACATAAATAAAATCCCTCTGAAAGTCTTTTCTGCGCATGTGAATTTCCCTTAGGCAGAGAGCCATGATACGTTTCCCCGTAATTAGTGCAATCATTCAGTTAACCTTAACGCAAACGCTCTATATGTAGCCTTGAAAGACTTAATGGAGCTCATTTTTAATAACAAATATAGATCCTTAGGCTATTTTTATCTATTAATTAGCTTAATTCATGGAATAATTCCTGCAGTTTAGCTGTTGCTCTATTATGGTCTTTTATATTACTAAAGAAATCTGGGACCGATGAATGATCCGATTGTTTTTCCGTCTTGTCGGGTTATAGATATATGTAGGAAGACTGTTTTAATGGAAGGAGATGTATGCTTTCACTCAAAAACTTGTCTAAAGCCTTTCACTTGAATTTCAGACAGATCACCAAAAACAACTATACATTTTGTTTTAGGGAACGGTTTCGGAAAAGTAAGTGAGCTGTGCAATAGATGTGTCTCCTAAATTCCTTTTCGTAGCTTCTGCACCTGTCTTCTTGCCCTGCAACAAATCAGCAGATCGCTTGAGCGCGTATGACAATCCTGTTGCATCATGATCTCTAGCTGTTTCTGATTTATTTCTGCTGTATGTTGTGTACGGATGCTTTTTACAAAGCGGTAGTTTTCTTTTAGTTTAAAAAGCAAGATATGCTCGGCGAAACGTTTGTTGATGGTTGGTTCTCGCTTTCATTTAATTACTGCTATAGAAGGGCTTGATTCTTCCGAAAATGAAGTCTCAGCCTCTGTAACATAAGTAAGTTGTAACACAGGACTAGGAGGAATGGTTAGTTATGCCGCGATATGACAATGCAATTTCGGAATTACCAGTTCTTATTCAACAATTATTTGCCTAAAGTTGGGAGCGGAGGACTAAAGCTTATTGGATTCTGTCTTATTGGATTCTCTCTTTATGCTATGGTTAACAGTGCAAAAGTTCAGAATATCATCGCAATGGATATTAGCGCGTTTGGACCTGTCAACTGAAGTGGTGCCGTTTCCTGATGGGAATTGTGAGAAAAATTAGAACTTCGGAAATGAACTTGTGCCCTTAGGACTTATTATAAACTAACTGGTTGTCGTACTGCTAAGATTCTGGCTACTTCAGCCATATTTGCAAGGCTACAAAGAACTATGACAGATACGGAAATGAAGACCTATCACAAATTAACAAAGAACACTGCATCAACTCTGAAATATCTAACTCGAGAAAAGGCAACAGTTGTACCACTTATCATCAGCTTAACTGCAGAATATGCTAGACATAAAAACATCTGTGAAGCAGCTATACAGTCACAACGTTCAATAGCAATAGCACGGTTACAACCGAAAAAAATCACGGCAAAAATGTCGCGGACGAAAATTTCGCGGATAAAGCAAAGTAAGATGAAATTATCGAGGTGCAAAACATCATGGGAGGATAAAAAGCAAAGCGGAAACATCGCAGTTCTAAAACATCGAAGTACCAAATATCGTAGTCGAAAATAAAGTCGATTATATATATATACACTCTTAGACACAAAAAACGAAGCACTACGACACACCGAGAAGATATAAAGCAAATTGGACACAAATTGATATGCATACAGGTTTCGACGGAAAATGCAAAATTTTACATTTTGGCTGCCAATGAATGAACGATTGTCGCTACAGCGCATCTGATCTGCGCAAATGGCTGGATATTTAAGAGCAGAAATTACGATTCCAGGTCATAAATTCTTCACGAATTTCATTCCGTGTACTCTGATAGACAGTAAGTATGCCTCGCATAAAGGTGCGCGAACGATATGCGCAGATGTCAGAATTTGAGAGAGGTCGCGTAGTTGGGCTCAAAGAAGCCGGTTGGTGTTAACGGCGAATAGCTCGACATTTGAGCAGGAGCGATGCCACTATTAGACGATGTTGGCAGGAATGGGTGAACCATGGCCGCACACAGCGTCAAGAAGGAGGCGGTAAGCCTAGAGAAACGACAGAACGTGAAGACCAAGCAATCGTCAGAGCGGCACTCACAGCCCCAGATGCTTCATTATCATCGATTGTACGTGCAACTGGTGCTTCAGTGACCGTAAGGACCATTCATAGACGGCTCACACAAAGGGGGCTGAGGTCACGGCGCCCCTTAGGCCGACTACCGTTGACCTCTGTAAAACGTCAAGCCCGTTTGCAGTGGTTTCGGGCTCATTTACACTGGAATGTCACTGATCGGAGTAGAATAGTCTTCAGTGATGAGTCCCGCTTTGAACTGAGCCCCGATGACCAGCGAAGGCGAGTATGGAGACGCCCCGAACAGCGGTGTGATACCAATCTGACTGTCTTCCAGTAGACAGGCCGAAAACCAGGAGTGATGGTCTGGGGTGTCATTTTCCTTTCATAGTAGGACCCCTTTGGTTGTCATCCGTCGCAACCTTACAGCACAGCGGTACGTCGACGAAGTTCTAAGGCCCATTGTGTTGCCCTTCATGTCACGCCACTCTGGGCTTACATTTCAGCAAGATAATGCTCGCCCCCACACTGCACATATTTCTACTGCTTGCCTTAGTGCTTGCCGAACATTACCTTAGCCAGCATCATGGCCGGATCTCTCTCCAATTGAGCACTTTTGGAGCATTATGGGCAGGGCCCTCCCACCAGCTCGGGATGTTGACGATCCAACGCACCAGTTGGATAGAATTTGGTACGATTTCCCTCAGGAGGACATCCGCAACCTCTATCAATTGATGCCAAGCCGAATAACTGCTTGCATAAGGGTGAGAGGTGGACAAACGCGTTACTGACGTTTTCACTCTGTGAAGCTCTATCACTTCAATAAATCATCCAATTTTTCTCAAACTGCAATCATTTGTTTTTCTGTACATGTACATCACTTCTACCGATTTTTGTCCCATTTGGATAACTCCTTCTTGGTGCGTCGTTTTATTTGTCTAAGAGTGTATATATATTGTTGCGTGCGTACGGATTGAATGCATTGCGTCGTAATGGATTGAATGCACAAGTGGTTAAAAAGTTAATAAAATTTATTCTTTTCACAGGAAAAAAAACTGAATACTGAAATATTTCCTCAGCGATATTCGTACAATATCAGAATATCTCAAACGTTAAACAGAACTCAATTCAAAAACAGAGAAGCTAATTCTATCTCACAGCGAATTCGCTACAAGCAATCACAGCATTAAGTAAACAACAGTTCGCTTACAAGAGCTACAGCTGCGATGTGGTGTTTTAATTCGGTTTTTATAAGCTTTTTAATTATTCACTAACATATTATGGTAAAACCTATTTTCTCGATTTTTGTGGATGGCAGCAGCAATTATGAGATATTTATTTATTAAATATGAAATGCACGCGCTCTTTTATTTTTACTTTTCTGATGTAGCTTTCTCTTCAAAAATCGTGTGCGTTGCATGGGAAAATAAAGCAATTTTAATTACAATTCTAAATAAATAGCTAAATAAATACGAAATCCGTAACAATATGTATGTATGTATAAAATCTCCAGTTCTCCAATCCAAATCTCCAGTCAACCTTCTTTTTGATCTTGTTAAAATTCTGACAAATACGTTTTTAGGTAATGGGGATATTTTTACTTTTATATTTCATAGTTTGTTATAAACTAATAAATTTTTGCTTAAAACGTAAATTTCATTAAAAGATTGTCAGATTAACAAATATGTAAGAAAATAATCTGTTAACTAAGCAATTTTTATGCAGGTAACCTCATGTAGTTACTTATCTCAATTTTTTAATCTTTTTTAAAATAGGTTTTTTATAAAAAAATTAATATAAAACTTTATATAAAATAATTTATTTTTATGTTGTGTGAGTTTAAAATTCTATTAAGTGCTACAAGTTGCATTAATTTTCTGTTAATTTTCAGTTTTTATATTCTTAAGTTTCCTCCTTACTTTTTCAGCAAAAATTTATTATTTAGCACAAAAATATAAAACATAAAAGTAAAAACACCCGTCTTTCGTTCTTGCGCTCACAAATCATTATGAGAATATGCATTTATAACTTTTATAGCCTGTCTAAGACGTTATCGTCATGGGATTATTTGTAGGTGTTTTATTTTTTACCATAATATTTTCGACGGCATTGTTTTTAAACTGCGAAATTTTTGAACCGCTTTATTTTCAACGACGGTGTTTTGTATAACGATGTTTTAAAACTATGTTTTTTCTTTTCTTTCTTTTATCCGACGATGTTTTGTACCACGACGTTTTGCTTGCTTTGTTTCCTCCGCGACGTTTCCGTCAGTAATGTTTTTTCCGCGATACATTCAGCGGACACCGACAGTAAAGCTTTCACAATACTTGATAGTACCCCAGCAGTAACATATATGCAATGTCCAGAATTGTAACTTTGCCACCATGAATGTGCTCCAGATAATGATACAGCTTGGAATAAAAGTTGCATTATTACAAAAGCCGTATACCTTCAACGGATGCATTCCATGCATCCCGTATACTGTTGTTGTTGTTGCTCATGCTCACTTGTCTGACAGAGTCAGCTAAAGCCGACAAGAGTTCTCGTGCCAAGGAACGCTAGATTACGCCTGTCGTTGGCAATAGCCTTGAGCATCTAACAGGTGACAGTACGATTTGGCTCAGCTCCGCCCCCAATTTTGACGAAGGGCACCCCGAGGGGACGGTCCGAAGGGCTCCCACCCCTCTCCCCTTCCGCCAAACCGCATGAGAGGACTTTCGGCTCGCCGCATATTTAAAGTGCCGCTATGCCGCACCGACACTATACATTTACAAATATCCATGCATTCTCCGGGATTCGAAACCGAGCCCTTCGGCATGGCAGTCAGCGATGCTAACCAATATACTCGTTGGGCGGCTCCCGTATACTAGCAACTCTTTATCTGAGATATAAAGCCAGCTGTCGTGGCCTAAAATCGCCCTTTGTCCCCTTTGCAGACAATAAAGAAAAACCGTAATTACGCATTTAGGGTTTCGTTTCCTCTAGAGACCAAGAATATTTTGCTAGATATTACTACGGGTTACTTTCCACCGAGCTTTGTCATAACCGAATGATTTTGGAATTAGAGAGAGATATTCTCCTGGCAGTAACTTATAGCATAGTAGCAGAGGACTTTGATGCAACTAGTTCTCTTTGAGAAGCTGATAGAGAAGGTCAACGTGTTATCTCAGTCCAGGACTTTGCTGCACCGAAGACTCTATTGTTTATTATAACAACTCTCCACCCTCTCTTTGGACCACCCGTTGCAGCGAATAGCCAGATCTTACTCTTAGTTGCATATATGTAGAATTAGGCAGTCAGAGATATTAATTTATTCTGTGATTATAGAATTCATACGCACTGTTTAGTCATTCTATTCTTGCATTTCATTAAACGAAGATAGAAGACAATTTATGGAGACCATTCTATATTTGAAACCTATATATTACTTCATATCGCCATACTGCTAGAATAGCTGCAATAGTGTCCTGACACAGCTACGTTAGACATTCTCTAGCAAACCTGATAGGAAATATAAAAGCTGCATGAAACCGGGCGTATATACTTAAATCAATCAGGGCAGTGATTCGCTCATGAAGTGAGGCTCTCCTTGTTGAGAATAGTACAGTGCAAGCTCTCAGACGTGAAATCCAAGCTAATAACCACTAACAAGTTAGGGAGATTTGCATGTTAAATTCCGGAAATCTACAGTTCAGTACAAATGCCATATTATAAAAGCCAAACTTTTTGCTGGAGAAATTTATATTTTAATACTCCAGATACCTATGGCCCAGCTTACAAAGCAGTATTTGATAAAGTTTACCTTCCAACCGTCATCACGACGTCCTTATTTCCTTTAGCTACAGCAAAAGCATACGTAATACATTGGATAACATCTGCATCTCTGACACATATGGTGACTTTAAAGACATGCGCAGAGCAGTTAAGTATATAGTTTCCAGCTGTCTAACTGGATGAACAGATATGGTACTGTATCTCCTACGTCGTTTGATGAGATGACAAAGGCATTAGCACTGGAAAGGCACCTTCCAGATGGCATATATAATGGCTTTATTCTTTTCTACATGAAGGTTTTCCGAAACTTAACTTTGCTCGGCTAAAGGCTTGCTTCAGACTCCCCCACTTTCGTTGAAACACAAAGATCGCAGAAGTTGCTTTGTTCCTGGAGAATGAAACAGATCCTGCTGATCCTTTTTTATAGAGCTCAGTCTGTTTGGTTCCAATGGAAAACTTCTGGAACAAGTTATACTTTTCAGAGTTAATTTCTATATGTACAAGTAATTCACCATCAGCAGCACGGTTTTCGTGCAGAGTGCTCTACAGAGCACGTATTGCATCAAATTGATGTCGACTCTCACTGCGATGAGGATGCAGATATGCAGTTGTTTGTTATTACTATAGACACTAAAGGGACATTCAATTCGCTTTGGTGGCTTGATATCGTCAAATATCTTGGCTCTGTTTTATGCTCAGGCACAATAATTGAGTTCCTGCACAGATATCTCCAAGATCAAAGAGTGCAAATTACCCTGGAGAACACTAACACGCAATACCCCCCAAGATTCATGCTCAGGATCTAATACTACGGAACGTAGTTGCTAATAAAGCATTCCAATAATTCAGACATGGAATACACAAAGGTAGCTTATGGAGATGACTGCCTGCTGGTAATTGAGGGAAGGAGTTTCTTGCAGAGAAGATCACAGGCATGCCCAGACAAATTTGCTCATTGGGCCAGAGAACATAAACTACAGGTATCGGCTCTCAAAACATATAGGCAATGGTGATAGATCGCAAAGAAATTTTAAAACGGAATTCAAATCTAGTTTGTTGGACTTTCCTATTAAATTTATATACGTACGATAGTGTTATGTTTAAAAGTATGCGTAATAATGTTTGCTAGTACAGTACATGTAAAAAGCTGAAATTAGTTATATTAGTAATGATGATTTTTCTCAATTTTTAATACCGCTATTATGGAATACTGCAAAATTCGTGCATGTAATTTTTATGCTCTTTTATGTACCTGTTTCATTAGTTTCTTAAAATATTAGTATCGTCCTTTTTCTTCATGAAATTTTCCTGGAAGATGACATTTAATTTCGCATGTCTAGACCTCAGACGGAGGGTGTTCATTGTTTAAAACATTCTTAGTCTTTTACAGAATTAAGAACAATTTATTATTTTGATATTAGATATTTTCAATTTCTTTAAAAAATCTTCTCACTTCTAGGCAGATTACATGTTATTTCACAAGGACTGTATGTTTAACACTGCGAATAAAAAAGCATTTTTAAAAGTTGAATTAGATAATATTAAAAATTTGCTTTGGAGGGATAAATCCGTATATCATGCTAAGAAAGAAAAACAAAATCAAAGCAATTTTTTAAAAAATCATTTTAGTAGAAAATAAGATGTAATTGGAGTTCAAAATAGCAGTTTTATTAGTTAAATTAAATAAGAATTAGCGAAACTTTTACCGAAATAAATTATTAGAAATACATTCATTCGTTGTTTAGGCAGGCAGTTAATCATTTAGCAATACTATGCATGCTTAAGGTAGGAAACATTTATGCTTGTTTGTTTAGTTACAAAATTGTCATATTAGAAGTTTATTAGTAGTATAATTATTACAGATTATTGCACAGAGTTTTCGACTTTTATGGACTTATCATTGAGAAGCTGAAGACTAATTTTGCGTTTATTAGAGAGGTTAAAAAAAGGAGAGAGAGGGAAGAGAAAGAAAATCTGAAACGGTGATGTTAAGTAGCCTTAATTTCAGGAATCATGCTAAGTAAAAAAATGGGAAACAATTATTGCAGATTCAGCAATAATAGTTTCCCTTTGTAAGAGTTGTTGCCATTTACAAAATTTCCCTTTGTAACAGTACTAATTAACAGGTGTCTTCTGTGCATGTCATTATAGGTTTCTGCGGTTTTCATTCGGAACATTTGGCATTTCACGTGCGTCTATTGTCCAATCAACCTCAGAAGCGTAGAGTAAAATGCCCATTCAGATGATTGGACCTCATCACGTGATAGAGAATGCTTAGTTGGTGAGCAATGCAGAATATCAAGGGAAGGGGATTGGGGAGTCAAAGGCCAACTAATCTGTCACGAAGCTGTTCAAGTCTAATGTCTGTTGGATGTTCCAAATAGCTTGTGCATTTAACTGAAGTGATGTAAATGTGCATCCCTATAGGAAGGATAGGAGAATTTCCTGCGCGACTTCCCCTGAGCCCTCTGATCGCTGTTATGACACTGCAAAGGTTAAGTAAATTGCTCCAATAATGTACTCACCATGTCGAGTAGACCCTTCAGGACCATTTCGGTATGTAATTTAAACACAAATGCATGCAAAATAGCAGTTAAATGTAATTAATAAAAATATTGTACTTATTATAGAAACATTTTAGATCCTAAAATGGAAGATTTCTAAATGATAACATACGATGAAAAGTTAACCACTGATATTTTTAGAAAATATTGTGTGTTTTTATGAAAATAAGGATAATAATGTTCATATAAAATTAGTTTGTTACAAAAATTATACATTTTAAGGATAAATTTGCAATTTAACCGTAACGTAAACTGATTTTTAGATTAGCATTAATTTAATAGACGGAGAAAGTTTACCTCCCTGAATTTTTACAGGTTACCTATCCTATTTTCCTGCTAATATGATTAGATTCATATTAGCAGGAAAATAGGATGGGTATACGAAAAGCAATATTGTAAGTTCACTTTTTTTTTTCATTTACGCGACATAAAACTCAGCAGCATACTCGCAATATATTTAAAAACAGCGTATCATTAGAATTCCTGGTAGAGTGTTAAGTGTCGTTATACATTTTGTTTTTGATGTTTGCTATATTATTTTTTTTTAAATTTATTATATTATGACAACATTTCGTGGCAAAATTATTTTAGTCCTGTTATCATACATTTTCATTTCATATTCGCTATATTATTACTTTAAAAACAAAACATTGCAATAATATTTGGTAGTAGCAACTTTTTATTTGAAAAGTGTTACAAACGCAAAGATTCGGACAAAAAGGTGATAATCTAGAAAAATACCATCTCTACCGCTATAAATGAATTTATGTTTTGCTTATTAGAGTTATTATCCAAGTCTTCCAAAACGTAAGAATTGAGAGGACATATTTTGTCAGATATCCAAGAAAACTGCGGTATGTCATGTTTTTAACATTTGGCATCGTTTCGCATTTGTTTTGCACAACATTCATAAGAAAAGTATTAAATTTAACGTAGCACATTTATCTTAAATAATATTAATAATTATTAATAATTCATTTACTTAAATAATAAATTAATTTAATTATTCTTTCCTTTGCGAAAGTATTCATATTCTAGACAAAGGAAAGTTACTCTTACCCGGGAACTAACGACATCAAGTGCATGATAATTAACAAATACATTTATCATATGTTTGATAATTGTTACGTGCAGTGTTAGAACTTAATTGTTTCATCTTTCAATTCTAGTACCTTTCTTTATATCGAAGCGAAAGCATAAAATTCAGGAAACAAGTAGAAGTCAAATTTTAGTGTATCGAAAATAATCTTTAATTATTAATCTGCCAGTGGTCTTGTATTTTGAAACGTAAGTTTAGAAATCTGCCATAAATTTCATAATTATTTAAAAGGCGGATAGAGATGGGAGAAATCGTAATTTTCTTTAAATCAGATTCTTAAAGGTTCTTGAACATCTTAATTGTTACTACTTAAAAGAAGAAGAATAAGACAAAGAAAAGAAAAATAGGCTGTATAAACAATTAATTATTTTTAACTAAACAAATATTAAATCTTAATTAAATATAAAATTAAAAAAAATTAATTCGTCGCTTTTGGGAAAAATCAAAATTTTTAAAAATGCAATTAAAGAATGCACAAAGAAATTTTAGTCAATTAATATGATTAAAGTTCTTGAGTTTTAAAATTTAGTGCCTTTTAAAACAACTAAAAAGTAGTACTTCAATACAGTTGAACTTTTAGTTAACCGTTTAAAAATTCAGCAATCCTGGCTGAACAGTTTAATAGGAGAAGTCTTTAAAACAGTGCCCCATTATATAGGTGCTGTCACCTTTATGAGGGTTGGTCACAGTT
The DNA here is from genome assembly GCA_000611955.2 of Stegodyphus mimosarum. NCBI lineage: Eukaryota > Metazoa > Arthropoda > Arachnida > Araneae > Eresidae > Stegodyphus > Stegodyphus mimosarum. The sequence goes on from KK117397.1 coordinate 254,011, forward strand.
CCAAAACTAAGGAATCTACATGAGGATGCCACGACATAGAGTTTTCGGCATTTTTATGAAATAAATTCACAATACTTTTATGCAAAATCACATCCTTTGGACGAAAGTCAGGACAGTTTTATGGGAAGAGTGATTTGAAAATGGGCAATTTTCACTTTTATGAAAAGAAATTATTTTTCGCATTAAATTACCCATATCTGTATAAAAAGGCTAGATTGGCGTAACTATACCAGCACCTTTATGAAAAACATCTGAATTGGCATAAAGGTGCCTTACCTTGTAGAGACATTAGGTTAATTACAAGCAGGAGAGATGAAAAATATGCATTGCCTTCGCCGGGGATCAAACCACGGACCTCTGAATTACCGGCTCAGTGTGCTGACCATTACACCACGAAGGCACGCTAAGAATATGGGAGATATACCTTATATACTCCCCTTTTTAAAGGGCGACTAGGGTTTTAGGGGACCTAGTCGCCAAATCCTGGGTGTGGAGAGTCATCATCCACAACCCTTTTAGTTCGGGCGCCACTGTAGAGACATTAGGTATTTTTTGGAACAATAGAGATGAAAAATACGCATTGCCTTCGCCGGGGATCGAACCACGGACCTCTGAAATACCGGCTCAGTGTGCTAACCATTACACCACGAAGGCACGCTAAGAATGTGGGAGATATACCTTATAACCTTTATAAAAATTCAGAAATCTCGCAAAGTGGACAAAGAAGACTTTCATAGAGAGTGTTAATAACCTTTCAACACACTTTGTGTTCATAAGCAATCTTTTTTTAAGTATTTTTAAATGTTATCACAGTTACTTTTACATGTATGCAAGTCTGTCCCATGTATAAGGAATGTTATTACTGTTTTAGAAGAAATTTCATTATATCTTTGCTGTAAATTTAGAGCTATTTTCGGCTGTGCTGAGAACAATGTTCTGATATTATGAGTTTCTTTTTGGATAATGTATTCAAGTGGTTTGAAGTAATAAAAATTTATATGTTTTTTTTTCTCTCAGATTAATGCTTATTATTAAAAATTTACCTAAATTTTTCTCAGCTCAAAACTTAAGAAATTAACACAAAATTCTGAAGTTCCTTTGCGCTACGAATTAGTTCCTTAAGAAAAAAAAGGAATGTGGCATTGTGAACATGTAAGTTACATTTTACAATTAATATGTTAATAAGCAATCGTGTTTATAATTAATATACGATGAAATTGTCCTTAACATCAACCTCCGAACTCTACCGCAGACCTCTCTAAATGTCATCAGGATTTCTGAGAGCATAAACAAACACGGAATCGGATGAAAGCCCTCTAAATGAAATCTTTTTCTGAAATTCAACATCGTCTAAAACCACGGGTAGTCTTTTCACAGAGGTTTCCTTGCTTTAATATAAATATCATGATGTATATGATGAAATTAAATTAATGTTTTAAAATAAAATGAGAGAAGAGGATTTTCGAATTATCATCTTGCTACTCTATTAAATGCAATTTCTTGTGTAGTTTAAGCAACAGATCACACTGTGGTTAAAACGTTTCTATATATGATAAAAATGTAAGGATTTCTTGCCAATTAGTAATAAATTAATTTTTTTGTTTCAACAATTTTGCAAAAGTCATCACATATTCCCCCACCATCCATTCACAACCACTGAGTACTTATAACGAAACTTCGTTACAGTGAAAACTGTGTCTTAAACTAACAATGAAAAATAACTTAAAATATTCTTAAAGAACGCTCTTTTTATGATCCCATCTGTATTAAAAGCGTATTTAACGCATTAAATTTCTTTCAAAGAAACATCCTGTATTGTTCATTGAAAGTAAATTAATGTGAATATGTAAGATTGGGCACAACAAGAATACGCTGCTTGGAGTAAAAGTTACTAAGACAACTTGCATGCATGAATCAGAAAGGAATTCTAATATTTGATTATTTATATAATATAGGGGAATAGGTTTTATTTTAATCAACTATGGAAAACCGCTCGACAGCTACTTGTCCGGGGGAATATTCTAAGAAAACTCTTGCTCCTTGTTACGTTAGATAAAAGAATATCTATGCAACCAGGCCATTTCGCCAGATTTTCAACCCGAATTGAATAACCAGTATTCAACATTTCGATGTCACTCGATCGCTACTGGAGAGAAGAAAGAACGAAAGAGAGAACGAATACGTAATTACACATACTTTAGAACTAAGAGCACTTCAACGGAGTACTTGCTGAATTCCCTGTAAGAATATGAGCATTTCAATAAAACCTATATTTCTCATGAACAAATTTAATTTCATTTTAAATTTTTGCGTAGGCACTTATGAACCTTATTTCTTACCTATAATCTGTGATGAAGGGTTAGCCAGCATTTCATGCCTTCCGGGCTATGATTATGAATCTGTTGCAGTGATATACAAAGTTTCCCAAAACTGCATTTTCGTCATCCGATGCGTCTGCCGTCTACCACCTCGAAAATCTCAAAAATATCTGTTATTTACTGCTTTGTTTCTTCGCACATTCTTTGAAGTATCTGACTGTCTTTCTTATTGTTAATTGAAATGATACATCCCTTAAAGACTGCTACACTACACGCGCACTGGTTCTCTCAAGCGCAAGCATATAATATAATTTTAGTTTGAATATTTATAAAGACACTTTTATTCAATTATCGTCATATTAACGCTACCTGACTGTGTTTTAAATGTAAATGGAATGTTTGATGCATTCTAAATTCATTTTTATTCGATCAGCATTATCTTTGAAGAGAAAAAATTCTTTTGATCTAGCAACACAAAATCATTAACCATTCACTTTTAGACGTAGCTATTTAATGGCTTAATTTTTCAAAAATTTTAAATGAAAATTAGTTTTTAATTTAGTCAATCCCATATTAAAATGCAATAATTTTATTATTATTTTTCGCAATTAAAAATAATCCCCCCTGTACGCAAATAACCCGGTCTGATAATACGCAACGCAGTAAAACTCTGAAAACATACTTTTAGTGAATATTAAGGGAAAACCTTATTTCCCTAAATAATTATAAGCTTTTAATGGCTGTATATTTTACGGAATGGATTCTGAATTTTATTTGCAGATTTATTCCTAAAAATGTCCTACTAACAGAGCTTCGAAAAACCAAAGAGAACATTTATTTGTTGCTATCTCTTGGACTTAAGTGCATGCGTAATTAAACTTCTGGCTTATAATTTTTTTTTGGTTTATTGCTGCTTTGTCAACAAACTGGCTTCATAATTCATTGAAGGAAAAAATGTTCAGGTATAGACTTTTTTTTATTATTTTTAATTACTGGTTATTAATGTGCCACTTCAAATCACATGCATTATTGCAAGAAGGGATGGAAAAAAAAACTAGCAGATAAAAAAGTCGATGCTTCAGTTTCATAGGTAATTAACCAACGCGTTTCACAGTAAAACAAATTATCCTCAAAATAAATAGGTATTACCTTAGGGCGTGACGATGGAGAGTCAGGGAGGATTAAACTGTAAACATACAAGAAAGAAATTTCTAGCGGGTACCAATTAGAACTCGTTTCAGGCGCTACGAGACAATATAAAATATGCGCCTGAACAGACAAATTTCTGTGCTAACACCAATTCATATCGATCATTGAATAAACAAAATAAATCTTTGTTTTGTTTTTAGTGTTTCCTATCTTCTCTTCGTTTGCATATTGCTGTACTGAAAAAAATTCAAAAAAATAAAAAAAAAAACTTTATCCGTGAAACTGGCAATATGATATGCTTGAGCCCTCATATAATTAAACGGTGTGGGCGCCCCCTGGCGGCTGGTAACGACACCACGGAGGCTAATTAGAAGTGTATTGCAATTAGTATTGATTGATGATTGAGCGCATGTTTGAAGGGATCATTAACCAAACCGGTTTCTCTTGTTTCGGGTTTATCTGTCCACAGCCGATAGCGCGCGTTACGCGTGATGGATTGAGCCCGAGCTTCTGAAATTAAAAGCTTATTGAGCGATCCGTTTATGAAAGAGAGTCTCAATTAAGAAGATAGCCTTCGGGTGCGACCTCTGTGCTCTTATTTATTCTCTTCTGAACGAGTGAATTTTGTTGCGAACCGCGCTGAATGGTGGAAACGAAAGAAGGATCAAGCGATTTCCATCGGCTTGTATTGAATAAATATCGCTCCATTGCCGTCTCAATTTGGGAAGTGTAAACATTACGGATACAGTTAAAAATAACAAATCTTAATATAAACAGATCCTACAAAATTGATAATTGATTAAATTCTATATGTCATTTTAAGACTCAAAATATTTTCATTAAGTAACTTAAATATTTGGTAAATGACGATGTATTTAAATAGAAGGATGTATATCTTAATTAAATATGAAATTTTAATTGTACGTAAATGCAAGAAACTAGAAGCGTTTGATCTAAACGATACAATAATGTTCCCTCAATATTCAAATTTGGTGAGGGAGTAGTAAATAGAGGTTTCAAACTTGTAATTTTGATCATACATATGTATTTTGTTACATAAAATTATGGAATAGTAAAATACTGAAATTAAATTGTCTAAGTGAAAGATAACACAAGAAATTTTATTTCAGTATAATTTTAATTCTTGATTTAGTTAGTTGGCTCTAAAGTAAATTACTATGAGTACATTAAGAAAGCTATTATTAATAATTCAATTTTTAAAGTTTATTATGTCCTCTTTAATATCCGCTTATATTAGAGAACGATCTTCTGGGAGTTATAATTATAAACATCATCTTTTTACGTCATTTTACAAGTAAATGAAATATTGTAATATCGAAAAATTTCGAGTATCATATTTGAACGAAAATATCCATTTTGATCCTTCTCGAATCCATTTTTCTTTGTCTGACAAGACATAATGAACTTCTTTTTGAAAAACGGATTGTAAAATAAATTTAAAATGGCTTCAGATGGGCGTTTTTTTGTGATGTCTATACATAAGTACGTATATATGTGTTGCTATTAATTCAGAAACGATTGGCCCTATAGCGTCCAAATTTTGCATATAGGACTGCTAAAATAACAATTAGTTGTGCACCTTTCTTTTTTGTAGCAATCGTCCTCTCTGCATTTTTTTGCTTTAAAAGTGATTTAATTATGATGTTCTTATGTTACGATTAAGGAGTTTATGCTTTAATGCCTTTAACTAATCTACATGCAATAGTTGTAGAATTATTAACGATTTAAAAGAGTAAGTTTCGTTTGGTCTAATGTATTGGCTATTTGTTTACGACTGAAACGTTTAATGGTATAGTGAATTCAGTCAATTCGTGCACTAGCTTTAATATCTTTTGCCTAGTGTGCCAAAAGTTAATTTTAAATTTTGTGCACAGAAATTTTAACTAAATGCTTGTAGACTTAATCGCTTGTTTTTGCTTAGAAACACTAATGTAAATTGCAAAAGAAAATTTTAACTGTTTTTAACTGTATTTGGGGATTTAGATTTTTCTGTAATTTACAACGTTTAATGAAGACGTTTTGGGTTTTTATATATTTTTAGCAGAACCAGAGGAGAGAACTAAATTGATTGAATGAGAAAAATAGCTCCAATCAAATTCGAAGAAATAAGTTTTAATGAAGTGAAGTAAAAATATGTATAATTTAATAGGCCATGGAAGTCGTGTGGTGTCCACATCAGATTTTTTAAAATGTATATTTGTATAGTTGCAGAGCTAATCTACAATATTTTGCTAGTAGTAATCAACAATTTTACAATTATTAACCGAAGCGTTTATGCGGAACAGTTTTTTAACTAAATATTAACCAGTTTTAGATCATATACAAATCTGGAGGAGACGTTCTATCATCGCCGCTTTCACGATTTAAATTCTTCATTTCTGCAACCGGAGACTCGTTTCACCCGACTGTCTTTAACACCTTAACGAGTCAATATTTACATCTGAAATGTTTCTAAAAAAAGCATATTTTTTGCACATAATTAAAAACCATACTTTACAGAGGATATAATTCTCAATGGCGGGCACTTGCCTATTCAGCATTGGCCACTGCTAAAGCCAGAAGTGATAGGCATTTTATTGTGGAGGTACTTAATAGGGGGTTACTGTTACCTCCTATGAAGGGAGGATTCTTAAAACCATGTCTTCTCCGAGCATGGTTCATATCCGGAGCGGCCAGTTACAGCCATGCCCGGGATTCGAACCTGGGAGTTTCGGTGCAGCAGTAGGCTCGCCTAACCACTATACCATCAGATGGTATAGTGGTTAGGCAAAATAATTGCATTTATTTTGTAAATTTCATAATCAGTGTTTGTACATAATTTTTTATTTTGAAATTTTAAAACATAATTATCACTGAACGTTTGCGTTTTGCAATCACAGTCTACATATATTGAACACAATGTAGTGGAAACAAGTTTGTAATATTTATGAAGAATAAACGTACTTATAATGAAAAGTTAAAGCTTTTCAACTCTGTTTCTTTTCAGAAGTGTCTTTTGTGTGGTACAACTTAAAACATGGTGTAGTGCAAAGTCCCACTTCGCACTCAGGACTGAAATAGTGAGTTTCTTTTCGGATTCTTTTTCCATCCTCTTCTCTTTTCGTACATCAAACTTACCTTGTGGGCCTAAGTTTGTTTTCTGCGAGGATATTAATTTCTGTAATATATTTTTCTATCAGTCTTACTGCTGGGCAGAGTTCTCAGGCTTGGTCTTCCAAGTTGGAAATTTATTCCAAAATGGTATTCTCAGTAATGTTGTCAACAAGATCAAGTCTGAACTCTAATTGTGTGCTGTTTCCTCCTTTCGTACAGTAGACGGTATATGAATTCTATAAACCGATCTCAAAATTATGAAAAATTCGTTTTGTAACATTTTCCCCTTATTTTTTGATAATTTAATTTTTTTTTTCAAATTTCGATCCATGTTGTCTACTCTATTCACAGTATTATTATTATCCATTGCAAGTTTGGATTTTCCTTTTTCTTTCTGCCCGGACTTGAATTGGTTCCATTTGAGTATTATAAATCATGAAAAATAATGAAACGCCATTTTTATCCATCCATTTAATCACCACGCCTTTTTATTCCCCGAAGAACTATGATTTCTTCTCTTCTGTTACCATTGCTGCATTTCCTTTGACACTTCTTTTCTCTTCAGGTTTAGATTTCTGCAAGGTATTTTTTGTAAGCGTTCCTACGTTTGTGAAAAAGAATTAGTATTTGTGTTGCAAACTGTATTCCATGTGGACTAAAAAAAACAAAGATTGCACAAAAGAGAGTCTTTACTGATCAAATAAAGTGTACAATGAACAATAAATAACATGTGAAAATTTTCCATCTAACAGTAAGTAAAATTCCCATTTATAATGATGCATATACAAAATATGCGCTTCATAACGAAACTGCTAATTTCTTTCTGACCTTTTCCTTGAGTATGTTGCAGAAATTTCACGTTGCTTCAGGTTTCACCATATTACATACATATTATTGTTACGAATTTTGCATTTAGATAGATCACTTCAGTGCAATTATAATTAAATTTGTTGTATTTCACCGTGCAACACGGCGCGAGACAAGTTTGTAGAGAAAACTACATCGGAAAAATAGGAATACGAGAGCACGTGCATTTAGCATTTTAAAAATAGGTGTTTCTTTAATTTGTATAGAAATTGAATAAATGTAATTGACCACTATGTTAGCTGTAACCGTAATTACATCATCTTATTGTTTTCTAAAAATCTCGACAAGCAGAAATTACCAGAAATATCTCGCGACCGGTTGAAATGTATAAAACGTCGGAAGAGAAAGCGTTTTCTTTAGTTGCTTAGTTATTGCTGCTGCGAGTTGTAGTTCGATTGAACGGATCGGATTAGCTTAGAAAAATCGGATTAGCTTTCTCTTTAAATGCGCTGTGCATTGCGTTCTAGTTAACGTTTTTAGTGGTTTGAAGTATAACTATTGATTATTACTACGTGATATTGTGAACAATGGTACGAATATGTCTGAGGAAAATTCCAGAATTTTGATATATTTCTTTTGATAAGAATAAATTTTATTAACCTATTATCGGACTTGTGCATTCAGTCTATTACGAACCCGTACGCAAGCAGCAATATTAAAGACATATAAATGAGACATATAAATAGAAGCACAATGTACTCCATCATCACGCAAGTATATACTAGAACTACATGAATTTGACTTATCTTGCTGAAACAAAGTGTCTACTAGTACTCCATAATTTATTTATCACTAAGTTCGACTACCAGTTGTCTCGTATTATGCCAGATACGTATAAAGCAGTAACACAACAAAATCGTAATTTATAAAATTCAGATAACATTCCTTTCAAATTTGCTAAATTTTTACGTATGCTTGGAGATGACTGATTAAGTAGCAAATATGCTATTTACAGCACATTTAGAGTTTAGATAATTTAGTGGATGCATAGATCAGGTAAATAGGTATCTTCGGATTAGTTTCATTTTTAAATCTTTGATCTGGAAAATTTCCTGCATATATTGATAAATGTCAGGAAACAAAATTTCTGTAAAAATAACTCTTAATAGTTCTTAAATTATAACTATATTCTTACAATATTCAGCCCAGAAATTCTTCCAGATTTCCACATCAGGTAACACAGCTAGAGCAAATGGCAAGATAGAGACATTTATGTAAGGCATTCACTGGTCAACGTGATGAACCATGCTTTTTAACTATTTTAATTTTCCATGTTATTTTCTGTTAATACTTAAATAAAATATTTTCTTTAATTTCCAGTTTACGATTGCAACAAAATTTACACTGTTGAAGGATATTTTGCTGCCTAAGAAACCCCATCATACTTAAAGATGGATGTAAATACAAATCACAAAATCAGAGTAATTTATTACTCATTTTCATTCATCGATGATAACATAAAACTATTGAACATATCTTAAGTTTACTGAAATTAGTCCTGAACACGGAAATCAGTGTCAGCAGAAATGAAATTTTTGGTATTTTAAGTTTTTTTTTAATTATTTCAGATTACCGAAATCAATGTGATTAGAAATGAAATTTTTGTTCTACAATGTTTCGTAACATGTGAAGAAATAAATCTTTTCTATAAATGGAATGGTAATTGACAATGGTATCCCGAACAAGAAGTGACTGATACGTAAGGCTTCCGATTGGATAACGCAAAGTTGTGACAAAATAAAGATACCAAAGTGGTATCCAGATGAGGGAAATTAGATTAGCTCTATGACATTACACATTTTTCAGAACAGTCTCCATTTACATCAGCAATCATTCACAAATCTGTAATAACTTTTCTCTTTCCGCTTAAGAAAAATGTTTGAGTTTTTTTTGAGCCACTTTAACGCAATAGCTTCAAATCCAGTAACAAATTGAAACATACGCATCTTTACCAGTTTTCTCAACATCTTTACCAGTTTTGAGGGAAAAGAAAAATCGGTTAACATAGAATTTAGCCTTAGGCATATTATGAATTTCTGACAAGTCATCGTTTGCACTGTCTGTTGACTGCAATGTCTTTTGTCTTTTTAAGTGATCTGAAGGACATTGTTCTGTTTGTGTACTCGTAATGTTTGGCAATATTTTTCAGAATTCATTATTATTCTTTTAAGCAGGAATCTGCTTAGGCAGTCAAAACTTCTGTGAATTTCTAACTGATCTGTGTCTCAAATGTAACTGAACTCCTGGCTTACGCATGTTCGTAGTCAAGAAGGTCAAAAAATGAAATAAAAATAAGCTCATTTATACCTTATTATTATTATTACGCAATATTAATGCACGCTTCAACAATATTTGACTGTATAATTTTAATGGAAGTGTTTTTGAACTCTCCATATAAAGTTCATTTCACATTTTTTAGGAATTAATCATCCTGATAAATAAACGTCTAGTTCAAAACAATCTGAATTCTTAAACTGATTTAAGATATTTTATTAATATTGTTCAGAGGCTCATATTCAAAGTAAAAAAATCCATCGATTTAGGACAACACACTTAAATAACGAATAAACAAATAACGAATCAAAAAAGAGCACACATCAAATCATATTTCTACCCAACACACTCCTCCTGCGAGCAACATTTTTTCAATACAAAAATGAAATATAAAAGAACTATATATAGCACATTACTTTAAGAAATTAAGGAAATTATTTTCAATGTATACAATAATTTTTCTTCACTGACACTTTTAGTAAGAAAATCTGCAATCTTATTATCAGTTTGTGAATATTCCAACTTCAAACGTAAGTTCATATGTCTAGATTTCGTAGATGATTTGGCACAGTTGATCCACTGAATAGCAGCTTGACTGTTTGTATTCAAAGTCACTGTAACATTAAAAAATTGTTTACATTTTAATTCTGATTACAAATTTTAGAAGCATAAAATAATTCTGCTTCACAAGTAGAAAGACTAACACTTCTTTGCTTATGACATTGTCGCGAACGACGCATGCTCCGCTCTTGGGGAACGGATCGAGCCTCGAGACCGATGAGTATAGAAAAGAAAGTTTCCGAACTTTACCTTTGAGAACTGGCAACGATGAGTGTACGTGTATAGAACAATGATGTTAAGTAGGTTAGAAGCGTATTTTTGTTGTTGTAATGATCGACATATTGTTACTGTTTTGTGTGAAGTGTAAAATAAAGTGATTCGTGCAAAATAGTGTCAATTTTAGATGAGTTTGAAATATAGTCTCCTTAAGCGGTGAACCAGAATCGAAGAACGAGGATCGTAAAGGTAAGCAATTTCTTTTCATTTGCTTATCCAGAATTTTGAGTGATCTGTTTTTTACTGAAATAAAATACCTGGCGCCCGAGCAGGGACCGCCGAAGTAGACTATATTGAAATGAAAGATTTAGGATTGTTTGAAAATCTCCTTTTGATTTGAAATTTAAAAGAAAGAATATTTATGATTTTAGAACACCGACTTGTAATTTGAAACATTTTTTCTAAGAACAGAAAGTTTTCAATATTATTCTCAATTTTCTATTGAAATATTTTCTATCTGAAATATTTAAACGTGTCTACGAAAATAGAAGAATCAAAGAAAAGGCGAACTGTATTTAGGAGTATGACAACAAAGTTGATAAATAATTGTAATGAACACCTTCAAGAGGACAGAACAAGATTTGCGTATTCTTAATGGGAATCTCGATTTATTAGATTCAAAATATAACAGCCTAAAAGAATTAGATAAACAAATACAAGAATTAATTCAGGCTACTGAATATGAATCGGAATTTGAAACTTGTGAAGTTTATTCCGAGAAAATAATTTCTATGAAATCGAAACTAACATTTACGTTAAAAGAGAAAGGGAAACCTGAAATTCCTGTTTCGAGTACAATTGGTAATATTGTGAATCATATGTCAAATATTTCTGTTTCTCATTCAAAAATTAAATTGCCCAAATTATCGATCAATAAATTTAATTGCGATCCTGTTAATTGGTTATCATTTTGGAACCAGATGGATAATGCGATACATCAAAATGGTGATTTAATAGATACAGACAAATTTAATCATTTTATTTCATTTTTATCAGGTGTTGCTTGTAATGCTGTTAGTGGTTTTGCATTATCGAGAGAAAATTATTTTGTCGCAATCGAGTTGCTTAAAACACGCTTTGGTAGAACAGATTTAATTATAAATGCACATATGGGAAAACTGTTAAATTTAGAACCTGTTAGGAATGCTAGCAACATATTTGCATTACGTAAGTTGCATGATGATATCGCAGTACAAATAAGAAGTTTGAAATCACTTAATGTAACTTCCTGCACGTATGGTACGTTATTGACACCATTTTTCTTAAAATTAATTCCGAATGAATTGAATCTCGATTTCCAAAGAAAAAAGAAATCTAAAGATAATTTCGCTGTAAACGAATTATTAGAGATCTTATAAACGGAAATTGAATGGCGCGAATCTATCCTACAAATTCAAGATAAAATAAGCGATCAGAATTCGAGCCACTTTCCTAAAGAAAAATGTATGAATCAAATTTCTATTCCAACAGCCGCTGTATTAAAGGTTTCAATCACCAGCTGCATATTTTGCGAGAATTCAGAAAAAGAAAAACACACTTCCGATACTTACCCGATATCTGTAGCAGACAGTAAGTTGTCACTTCCAAAACTCGGAATTTGTTATTTATGCCTTAAAAGGGGTAACCATTTAGCGAAAAATTGCTTTTCGAAGATAAAGTGTAATTCATGTGGTTGGAAACACAATAGTTTAACCTGTGATAGAAATAGTTTAGATGAGAAAAAATCAAGTAAGAAGGACTTCAACGAACAAAACATCTTTAGAGAAAGTTTTATTACAAACTTTAGCAGTAAAAGTGCGTGTAAATGGTCCATAAAAATACTGAGGGTGTTTAATTGATTCTCGGAGTCAACGAAGCTATGCATCTAAAAGCTAATGCTATGCAGTACGAATGTATTAACGAAAGCAGTGTTATTCATAGTCTCTTCGGAAGACCGACGTGGTTGAAACTCATAAACAGTTTACTGTACGCTTAAGCAGTATTACGATCATGCGTCGTACGCTTCGCCGCCTTTGATCAAGCGGAAATTTGTTCTGATATTCCACAATTGAACATCAAGCCTTATTTGAATGAGTTAAAAACCCATAATATATTTTTGAATGATGTTGAAGGTATGCATAAAAAATTGTTGTTCGAACATTCCCCTTCTGAAATTCATATCCTCATATGCGCGGACAAAGCGGGAAAATTGCTTACAGGGAAAATAAAGAAGTTAGAATGTGGATTAGTTTGCATTGAAACTTATTTAGGCTGGAGTATCATGGGAAAAATTCCTGTAGAAATGGAACATAAATATGATTGTTCTTATACATTTTCTTTATAAGTATCAAATAGGAAAATTTCTGATTTATGGAAACGTGATACTCTTGGGATATTAGATCCTTCAGAAAGTCAAACTAAAAGGGAATTAGAAAAGTAAACAATGGCACATTTTCTTGCTAATGTGAAAAGAGATGAAAAGCTAAGGTTTCAAGTTTGTTTACCTTGGATTGAAAATCATTCCCCACTTCCAAACTATGGAGAAATAGCAGAAAAGATATTAAAGAGCACAGTGAAGAATTTTAAGGATGGAGGATTTTTAGAAAATTATGAGGCAATTTTGAAATCATGGGAAGATGAGAAGATAATAGAGACTGTTCTTGAGGAAGAAGTTAATAACCCCTCCCATTATTTACCCCACCTTGCTGTAATTCGAATGAATTCCACAACGACAAAAATAAGACTGGTTTTAGATGGATCCATAAGAATTAAAGGATCACCTTCCATAAATGACTGTTTGGAAAAGGGTCCAAATTTAATTGACACTGTTTCAGCTATAATAAAAAGATTTTGACTGGGAAAAGTTGGCAAGGGCGCTGATATTAAGAAGGCTTTTCTGCAGATAGGTATTAGTCTTGAAGACAGAGATTATTTAAGATTTTTATGGTGGGAACAGGGAAATTTGGAACGTTTGAAAATATACAGGCATAGATGAGTGGTTTTTGGAATAACCAGCAGTCCGTTTCTCTTAAATGCAACTCTAACGAAATTACTGAATGAAGCACCAGAAAAGTATGGTGAAAGTGCTAATAAATTAGTAGAATCCTGGTACGTTGGTAATTTAGTTACAAGTGTGAATGATGAATCAGAATTAAAGAAATTAAAAAATGATGCCACTGAAATTTAAACAAGTGCTAAATTTGAATTACAAGAGTGGGCGTATAACTATGCGCGAAATGAAAGGGATGCCTTTGTTGTCGAACCCATTTTAGAACAGTCGGAGCTTAGTAAATAAAATTAGAACGAGTTTTTGGATGAACCTTGCGAAGCTAAAACGGTCAACATTTTGGGACTTCTTTGGGATTTGCATGATGACACATTAATTTATGACATTTAGGGATTATATGAATCTAAAAATAAACCTGTTACTAAAAAAACAATTTTGTCTGAAATTCATAAAATTTATGACCCTATTGGATTCACTTGCCCTTTAATTTTAATTCCTAAAATTCTGTTACAAAACTGCTGGGAATTAAAAGTAACTTGGGATGAAGGTCTTCCTGAAGAAATAAATAGGAAATATATGAAATGGAAAAATGATGCAACTCGTTTAACAGAAATAAACGAGTTGCATCATTTTTCCATTTCATATATTTCCTATTTATTTCTTCGACAGATGAATAACAGACAGATGATGCTTAATACTGATTCTGGATTGAAATTATCCTTTCATATATTTTGTGCTGCAACTCGAAGGGCATATGCCACCTGCGTTTATTTAAGAAATGAAAATAAAACTGAAGTTTCTTGTCGTTTAGTTCAAGCACGATCTAGAGTTGCTCCTCTAAAATCCACATCAGTTTGTAGACTAGGTTTATTAGCTTGTGTTATTGGTGTAAGATTATTAATGAAATCTATAAAACAAGATTTAAAGGAAGAAACTACACCGATGTTTTATTGGACCGATTCAATGAGCACATTGTACTGGATTAAGAATGAAGAAAATTGGGGTGTATTTGTTATGAATAGAGTAAAAGAAATACGAGCTATTACTAATCCTGATACATGGAATTATGTTCCTGGAAACTTGAATCCTGCGGAATTTCCGTCAAGAGGATGTTCTGTTGAAACTATTAAAGCCCAAAGATGACATGAAGGTCCAGCATGGTTCATGTTAAATCCAGACTGCTGGCCTACTTGTTTTGACTGGGAAAAACCTACTTGTTTCGACTTAAGCGGAGCTATTTCTCCTGACAAAGATATGATTGATCGAGAAAGAAGAAAAACAGTTGTATCCTCGTTAACAAATGTAGATGAAGAATTTTCTCATTTCTCACGAATTTCTTCTTTTGAGAAATTAATTAGAGTTACAGCCTAGATAAAAAGCTATATTGACAACTGCAAAGATAAAAATATAACAACGTCAAATAACTTAGAAATCGAAGAACTGAATGCAGCTGAAGTCCTTGTTTGGAAAATTGTGCAAAGGGTATCCTTTAAAACAGAAAAGGATAAACGCTTTCGGCATTTAAAACCATTTGTTGATTCATCTGGTCTTTTAAGAGTAAAGTCAAGAATATTAATGAAACAAGACGTAGAAAATTTTAGAACACCTGTAATCCTACCTCCTGAACATCCAGTTGTCTCTAAACTGATTATGGAAAAACATAAACGACAAATGCATTGTGGAACTCAGACTTTAATGGCAATGCTACATGAAAATTTCTGGATTTTGTAAAGTAAAACTATTCGTAAAGTGTTGAAAAAAAATTGCTCTAAATGTAGAAGATTTGATTCGAGGCCCACGACGGTACAATACGCACTTTTGCCAAAAGACCGTGTAACGTTTATCCTAAGTTTATTAACAGTTATTTTAAGTTTTATATCTTTCCTATCTTATTCTAATTTCAGCTTACAATTTCCTGCCAGAATGTAAATTCAGAAACGCAGTTAATGTAAATGAAAAAGAGTACTATTTAAGTCGTGACTTCACCGATTTCAGGAGAGAGAGTCTGATTCCCTGACTAGCGCGCGTTTGACTTCTGACTACGTCTCTCTTAGCTATTACTGCTCTCGGCCACACCTTAGGCCTTTGCTTGGCTTCGCCGATTTAATTAATACTTAGGGGCCAACTAGTTAGATTCTGATAGCTTCGATACCTTCTAAATAGCTTAGTTAAGCCAGTTTTAGTTTAAATTATTATTATTTTATGTTCAAGCTCGAGTGGCGGCTTTGTGTAAAGTTCCAAGTGGGAACTGATTGTAAATATACTGAAAAATAAAGGGTTTTAAACTCTAAGAGTAAAACTTTTAAGTCTTACGTGTTCTGTTCACACACTTAAGCGATTATTCGCTTGTTAGTGTTCGTCGGGTTCTAAGTTAGAACTTTAGATTTAAATAGTAAAACCTCACAACCGTGTTAAAGATTCTTCTGTTTTTCAAGTGACCGGTACCGACTTAGCTGGCCCTTCATTTTTAAAAAATGGGTCGAAAACATGGAAAGTTTTATTTACATGTGCCGTATACAGGGGAATTTATCTTGAACTTTTAACGTCTTTCTCAACAGATAACTTTTATTGGCTTTCCGACGTTTTATAGCTTGCCGAGGAAGACCTGAAATTGTCTACACTGATAACGTTAGTAATTTTGTTGGTACAAATTTGCTGTTAAGAATGATTGACTGGAATATAATTATTAAAAATCATACTGTCATTCGAATTAAATGGAAATTCATCCCGCCAGTTTCTCCCTAGTGGGGTGGATTTGGGGAAAGAATGATTGGCCTGATGAAAAACATTCTCAGAAAAGTTTTAGGTAATATCTCACTGAAATATGAAGAACTCTCTACAATCCTTTGTGATTGCGAAAATATCTTAAATTGCAGACCATTAACTTATATCTCCGAGGACTTGGAACTGTAACTCTTGATACCTGCAATGTTTTTTCGTGATCTGAAAGAAAGTGGTGTTTCAGATCTAGACAATATTGATGCCAAATACTTACAAAAAAGGTATGCATGCCAGACGAAGGTCAGAGAAGATCTAAGAAAACGGTTCAGAACCGAATACTTAGGACAGCTAAAAACCATACTTTAAAAGCAGAGAAATATGTTAAACTATCGGTTGGAGACATTGTGTTAATAGAAAAACATGAGAAAAGAATCAAGTGGCCTCTAGAAACTTTATAACACTAATTCCAGGAAATGATGGTATAGTTCGGTTAGTAAAACTATGCGCCAAAAGTGGCGAAATCCTTCAATCTATATAACGAATTTATCCCTTGCAAGTCCTTTTACAAACGGATAATCTAGAAGACTGTTTGAGATAGAAGCAATCTGATAAAAAATTTGTGATAAGCCTACATCTTCTATTGGATCTACAGATTTTCGTGCCACTGACAAAGATCAGTCAGATGAACTCAGTCAAAATACTCTCAAAACAACTAGATGTGGAGGAGTGATTCGAACCCCTGAACGATTAGACCTCATGAAAATTCAACCAGACTATGGCTGTGTTTCAACTTGGCGAAACTCATCGGGGGAACATGTCGCGAACGATGCATGCTCCGCTCATGGGGAACGAATCGAGCCTCCAGGCAACGATGAGTATACGTGTATAGAACAATGATGTTTAAGTAGGTTAGAAGCGTATTTTTGTTGTGATGATCGATATATTGTTACTCTTTTGTGTGAAGTGTAAAATAAAGTGATTCCTGCAAAATAGTGTCAATTTTAGATGAGTTTGAAATATAGTCTCCTTAAGCGGCGGACCAAAATCGAAGAACGAGAATCATAAAGGTAAGCAACTTCTTTTCATTTGCTTATCCAGGATTTTGAATGATCTGTTTTTTTACTGAAATAAAAGAGATTTCTAAGAAATCAACGAATCACTTGTTAAAATAGTACCGCCAGAAAATGACTGACCATTTTCTGCATTTCCCCTGCTAACATCAGCATATGCATTTAAAACTCCAAAATCATTGCTATCGAAAAGATTTTTTTTATTGTTTTTTACCTTTTAAATACCTTAATACGCTTTTAGCCAAAAGATAATGCCTTTTTTCTGGTACACGATTAAATTGTGACAAATAAATTGTTACAAATCATATATCAGGACGCGTTCTATTCGCTAAATATAAAAGTTCCCGAATTAATTCCTGATACAAAGTTGTATCAATCTTTTCATTTGTACATTGAAAACCTTTATCTGCCCCTTTAATGATTGGCGTTTTTACTGCTTTACAATGTTCTAGATTGTGTTTAGTCAATAAGGATTCAATATATTCTGTTTGAGACAAACATATACCATTTTCATATTTTTCTATTTGCATGCCTAAAATTTTTTTTAATATTTTCATGCAACTCAAATACATTTTTAATTTTAAAAACAGTATTTTCTAGCATTTCTTTATTATTACAGAATACAGCTAAATCATCAACATACAAACATGGTATAAAAATGTTTTTGGTATTATTACAAACGAATATACAATTATCAGATGCTTAATTGTACCAGTCCAAGTTTTTCTAATTCAGTTTTTATTTTCATATACCAATTTCTACCCGATTGAGGCTACCCATAAATATTTTTATTTAATTTACATACTTTTCCTCCTCCAGTCAGTTTTTCGTAACCAGGTGGAGAAGTCATATATACATCCGCGTTTAGGTCACTGTACAAGTATGCTGTTTTTACATCATAAAATTTAACAGTCAAATTTAATTTGGCAGAAATTGCAAGCAATAATCAAAAACATTCAATGTTAACAACTGGTTAATATGATTCGGTATAATCCTTATTTTTTATTTGATTAAACTCAACAGCTACTAATCGCGCTTTATATTTTACTTCCCCACAGTCTCCTTCCTTCAAAGTATACGCCCATTTACTTTTTAGTAATTTTGTTTCTTCAGGCCTTTATACTATTTCCACACTTCGTGTTTATGTAATGAATCTAATTCATTTTTCATTGCCGATTTCCAGTCATATTAATTAGTACTATTTTTTGCGTGTGAAAAATCGTTCGGGATATTACTGATTATATTTGACGACAGTTGTTCTGATTTGAGCCTCTCGTATCGTATTACTATTTCATTTCCATTTTGATTATTTTTTTCATAGTTGTCAGATGTTTGGATTTCATTCACTCTATTATCGCCCCCACTACAACGGCTCATGTCGGAGATTTCTAAATTCGATGAGTCAGCATATTCGCTTGCTTGAGTATTTTCGGTAACAACTAATTCGGAGTTGTGGGTTTTCACTTTTTGTTTTCTGATCTACTTTGTTTTCCATCAACGAAATTCCTTTTAATTCTTCAATATTGCAAGTTCCTATGGTTTTATTTTTTCACATATAATTACTACCTTTTAAAGATTCGTTAAATTTAACCGATCGTTCTTCAAATATTTTATTACTTGCTATATCATAAATACAGTATCCTTTTCTTTCTCTAGTATATCCTAACATTATCCCTCTTTTTCCTGATGAAATAAAATAACAAATTTGTTTCGCATTATTTTCGGAATGCGAAACTATGCCACACATCCAAATTTTTTTAGATAGTTTAATTTGGGTTTTTTATCAGTCTAAATTTCTATAGGAATTTTTTCTTTCCCTTTCCGGGGTGTAAAATTTGATATGTGAGTACTAAAATTAATTGCTTCTGCCCAGAGTTTTACCAAAAGCTCACTCTAGTAATGTCCTAGCTCTTTCTAAAAAAACTCTGTTTGCCCTTTCCGCTTTCTCATTACATTAACTGCTATATGAAATTGCTTTTTCATGAAAAATACCAGAATTAGTAAAAATATTATCTAATTGTTCATTTACAAATTCTAAAGCATTGTCTGTTCTCAAACGTTTAATTCTTTTACCAGTTAAATTTTCATATTTAGCTTTAAATTTAGAAAATACATCAAATACTTCATTTTTACTTTTAAGAAAATAAGTAAAATACATCATCAAAATCATCCACTAAGATCATAAAATATTTAGACCATCAATAGATTCAGTTTGAACAGGACCACATAGATCCGAATGAATTAGTTCTAAAATTTCTGAACTCTGATTAATGTCAACATTTGGATGACTCTTTCTAGTTATTTTATTTATGTCACAAGTTTCACACTTAAAATCACTTACATCATTAATAGCAATGTATTCTTTAATTTAAAACATATACGTTGGATTTAAATGGCACAGTCTACTATGCCAAAGTTCATATTTATTACCAGTACAATCATTAGCAATGCAACTTTCAGAATTATAATATGGTTCTCAATTAATTTCAAGCTTACCGTTATTCTTAAATGCTTTAAAAAGTAGTTGATTACACCTACTAAAAACTAATACAGAATTATTCCTTGGTTCAATTTTACATCCTTTATCCATTAATGCAGTGAGTGACAATAAGTTATTTCTTAAATCAGGAACATAACTAACATTACTAATAGTTAAATTAACAGAACTAGGATTTTTTGTACTTATAGTTTTTGCTTTAACAGTACCAATACCGTCTGAAAATATTTTTGAATGTTTACCTGCCTGGTAAATTTCCCTCACCTCTGGTGTAATATTCTGAAACCAAAAGGAGTCTTTTGCCATGTATCCAGTTGCACCACTATCTAACAACCAAATTTTGTCACATTCATCATTTTTTTCACGCCGAAGTTGAAGAGCGAAATCACTTTCTCTGTCAACAAAAGGAGATGAAACGTTCACACTTGTAGGTTGCCATTTCTTTCTTTCTTTGTTACCTTTGGATAACTCACTTTTTGGACTCTTATTTCTGTAGTAGCAATCTTTCGCGATGTGACCAGGCCGTAGGCAAATATAACAAATTATTGGATTATAATTTTTATTTCTCCTTGATACGAAAGCCTCAGCGTTGGTTCCATCAGGTCGTTTCCCGTTCTTGAACTGTGTGTAAACTTTTCTTCGCGCACTATTTCGAGTACTTCACCGATTGTTTTTTCACGCTGGGTTTTTAAAATTTCCCTAATTCGAAAGAATTTTCCACGAAGTCCACGGACTGTGTAAAACGCCAATTTCCGAGAAGATACTTCTAGTCCTAGCTATTGACACTTAGTTGCTATTCCTCTCGCTCTTGCGATATAATCATTAGACGACTCATGCAACTTCATTTCTAAATTTTTTAACTCATTACCGGCATCTATTTTTCGATCTTCGGCTTGTCCCGTAAATGTTGATTATATTTTCTCCCAAAATATTTTTGCATTCTCTTCTGCGGAGAACTGAAGCGCCTCTTGACTCGATAGTGAAAGTTTTATATATGCTATGGCGGCAGCGTTTTTCTCATTCCACAGTCTTTCATCTTTCTCGTCTAAGTTTTCTGGTTTTATAGTCGAAATTACTGAGTCAAGTCTTTGCAATGATAAGGCAGCTTTAATTTTCAATGCCCAAATAAAATAGTTTTCCCCAGTTAATTCAGGATCTTTCCACTTCTCCATTTCTGGCTTTCACAGAGACAGTTTCGATTTCTACTTGGTATTTTACATCCAATTCTTCGTGATATAACCACGGACCTGCTACCATTTGTTGTTCAGATGCTCATATTCAGAGTAAAAATACATCGATTTAGAACAACACACTTTATTTAAACAAATAACGAATAAAAAAAGCACACAGCATATAGAATATCATCACCTACGTACTCTCGAATGACGGATGTGCCGGGAGAAGAGACAGCTGCGCCATAATACGCATGCGCATAATAAAAAATGTTCGCTCGCCTCGACCCAACAATTAATAATAGGTAGAGATACTGGTAAAGAAAAAACAAATATCTGCCTTTCCTTTACTAATTTACTGTTATTATTAAAGTAAAGAAGTCACCGTACCAGGGAGAATATATCACAAATAAAGTTTTTAGTGATGCCAGATTTTAAGATCCACCAACTGCCTGTTATTTTCTCACCAAATTTATTAGCAATTTGCGTTACAAATCAAGTTTGCATATAGTATTCGGATAAATTAAAACATATATATATATATATATATATTTTTTTTTACTTAGTACGTCTTCCGCACCAGACACTGCACTGAAAGGGAGGGATGTCCCGTGGAGAACTTATAAAGGAAATCTGGCTCGTATCCACGTTACACATGGAGAAAAAGAACTCCGAAAACGCTCATGCAACCAGCCCGTTCGCCGGGACTCGAACCCCGATCGAACTACCAGTAATCAGCGGTTTTTATCGCTCGGCCGCTGGCTGGCTTAAAATACATCTGTGAACTGTGACGTTTAATCAGACAGCAGGTTGTAACTTGGATGGATCCGAAAAGAAACTTTTTTGAGCATTCTGAAATGTTTATAAAATTTAACTTAAATTTTCTTGTTTAAATTCTTGTACTTCTAATATGAAAAATTTTAGTTATGAAATATTTATAGCAAATATATATTTGTGGTCTTTGATCTACTTGAAAACAGTGCTACTCATTTAAAGAGTTTAATATCCTTCAATTCTAGTAATTTGAACGCAGGATTATATATGATTTTATATATAAATAATGCCAGCTTTAAATAACTTACCTAGATTGCAATTTACCTCTCTTTTACGCAGCATTTAATTTAATTAATTCAAATTTTTTCTTTATGTTAGTAGGGATTTATTTTTCTGTTATTTAACTACTATTGTAATTTTCTTTAAAACATATGGAATCAAATTTAGGAATAGCTGATTAATAATTATTTCTAAATACGTATTTATATGTCGTTATTTAGCAGTTTTAACAGCTTTGCTGATTTAATGTTATAAGGAATTTCTTCCGCCTTCTTAGCCTGCCTTCGTGGTGTAATGGGGAGCACACTCTACACGGAGTCGAGAGGTCCGTGGTTTGAGTCCGGGTGAGGAAATTACTGATTTTCATCTCTCCTGCTTCAAAAATAACCCAAGAATTCTACAGTGGAGCTCGAACTAAAAAAAGGGGTGAATGAAGATTCTAGATTCTTCACCACCAGAATTTGGTAACTGGGTCCCCTAAACCACAGTCGCCCTGAGTATGTCAGGTATTTCTCCCTCCTTCTTCACATGTCTTCGTGGTGCAGTATCTTCGTGGTGCTTCGTGGTGCACACTCGGGGCGTATTCAAGAGGTCGCGGGTCGAATCCCGGCAAGAGCACTGCTCATTTTTCAAGTCTCCTGCTTCGAAATAGCCTAATGTCTCTACAAGGTAAGCTCATATGTAAGATAATTTCGAACTGAACGTAAATGAAAGATCTGCCTTTTTATGTGCTCGTAATATCGTTTAACTTAAAAAGACATTAAGCAGAAAACCATTTTGCTTATAATCTCATATGATTGACGGGTTAATAACTTTACCACGAGCTTCAAAGACAAAATTCGGTAATAAATCGGAAATGCTTTCACACTTTTAAAGTTCTTAATATTTTCAAGACCTGTGATAATACAGTTTATCTCTGCTGTTGTTGAGGGTTTGCATGATATGACATTAATTGACGTAAATTTAAAAATAAATAAGTAAACATCGAAAACTGCGTCGCAACCTTCAGAAACGATTTTGGGTGATACCCGGTTGAAAAACGGAGCTGAAATTAATAATCTTGGCATAAAAGAGTCTCGCAGGGAAGACATAACGAGTGAATAACTGCATACCAGGGGCGAAAAGACGATAAAGACTTGCTTTAGTACCTTTCCTTGGGACTTTATGACCACCAACTGGTGTTGCATTACATAGATAATGCAAGTAGTCCGCTTTAATGTAGTTGTGCAGAAGGTGCGAGAGTTGAAGAAGGAAATTTTCTTTGTTATCTTTTTGTGTCAAGATATTCTTCTGTTATCTCAGTACTGCTTCTTGCCTAGGAATAAAATACTTGCGAGACGAATGTAATCTTAGTATAACATAAAAGGATAGATTTACTTTGAAGTAGTCTTTTTTTTACAAAGAATACTTAGTATTAAATATTTTATGAGTATATACATTAGTGATTCCGACTTTAAACATAAAATATCACGTTTCCAAATCATGTTCCGTGAGATGTGGACCCATTTTTAGGTATTATTCAAAAATTTGAAAAATTATTTCATTGGTTCGCGGATAGTATTTAATATTTTGAATAGTAAATAATATTATGAATACCTTTAAGTCAAGTATTACAAATTTATCAGCTTTTTCGATTGCCGATAGCATGGCAAAGTTGTAAGGCATTTTCCCCCCTCCTACCACATGATTTCAGTATGTAATTGGAAACAAGGAGGTCCAAATTTTCTCGGCGAGGTATTACATGTTTTTCATGTTCACTGGTTCAAGAAAACTTTTGATTCCACAATTGGGTGACTGGGTCCTCTAAACTGGTTCCGAATTAAAGTGGACTATAATTGGCTCCAAAATTAAGCCTGCTTTTGTGTTATAATTGGAGGCACGTCCAACTGGCCATCGGGAGGCCCGGAACTCGAATCATGGCAATGAACATTTTTCATGTTTCTTGCTTCAAGAAACTGAATGAATTTACACCGTTAAATCTAATTCATTAACATTTTGAATAAAAATTGTATTAAGCATATATATATATATGTATATTTACTCTACTAAAAGTTCATAACTATTTTAATGAACAACTGGAAGTTATACATTCCTTGAAGCCCGAAACAGCTTTTAATGGGTAACTGTATTAAAATATGATGCAGATCTTTTCAGTTTCAGGATTTAAAACGTTTACATCAATGATAACATAATATTAGATCCTGTATAAATTTAACAACCAAAAATGGCATTTTACTTAAAGCTGTGAGCATGTTTTCGTGAAAAAAATATATGATGAGATAATCCAAAACTTCTCATATTTGGTATTTACATTTTGAATATGAATATATGATAATATACAGTCATGATTGGGAGCAACTTATTAAATTTTGACTATATAAGACAATTTGCGAATGGTAATTTACTTGGAACTGAACTTTTCATGAAAAAATGCAGAATTTCTATAATAAGAGGTTAATCTAAAATAATGCAGCATATATTAAGGTTATTTCTATTAAACTTAGACATAATGTTTATTTATATCAACTCACAAAGAAGAAGGGTTATTATAACAGCGTTTTATTTGCAGAGCTTCAAAACACTTATAGTGGAGACATATTAATAAAAAGTACATTCAGTATTTCTCTTGCGCTATTTATGATGATGAGGCACAACAGCAAATAGCAAATTCGAAAATATCTGTCGCGTTACTTCTGTATGATCTCGGGACGCACGGTAGTTACTAGATGGCTTAACCTAACGATCATTGTTAATTGATAACTAAATATTGAATCTAAAAATATTGGAGCATAAAACATGTTTAATTATTTTGGGATAAAAATTCAATTATTAATCCAAAACTAAGTATCTTTCATTGGTTTCTGAGTCTAAATTCCATGCTAAATCTATTGTGAGAAATAACATATAATGATAAATAAAACAATGAACGAATGAGATATTTTAAATATCTTGCCTTAAAATACGAAATTAAGCTAATTTTTGTTTTAAATTCTGAAAGGGGTCAGATTTTAAGGCTTGTCCAAAAGAGTTCTTTTAAAGTTTAATAGGATTTATCAGTAGATGTTATCGATAGTGGTGGTTCGGAGGTGGAAAGCGGGACATTTTGTAAGATGTTTGATGAATATGTACTTAGACTAACATGGAAATATTATACATCTTTTGCATATATTTAAAAAGTGAAAAATATACAAAGTACGTCTACAAAATATGTAATGTTTTTAATTAGATACACCATGAATTAAATGAAATTTTATTTAAGAGAAACAGATTCAAAACTTAAGAAAATGCTGTTTTTAAGAACTGCATCTGTTGCTTTGAAACAGCTTAATTTGTTCAGAAATAATATAAATTAAATTTAAAAGGTTACATGTTGCTAAATGGTAACAGACTTGAATGAAAAGTGAAAACGCAAAATTGCGTTTTTAAACTTATAGCTCTTTTGGGCATTGCGAGACAAGTGTTAAAAAGAGCCAATTCTAGCAGGAATTTCTTATAAAACAACTGAAATATGGATATTAAACTTAAAAAAGTGCTGTAAAACAAATTTGCTAGAAAATAAACCACGAGCAAGGCATAGCACGAGATTAATTGAACTCGAATAAAAGTGAGTCATTAGAATTGTTATTTATAATCCCACAATCAAGGACTTCATTTGACTTTAAAAATCAGACGAATATTTAGCAATTCTAATAATGCAGAAACTGCTAGAAATACTTTAACAAAATGCAACTTTTATAGCCGAACAGCTAGAAGAAAACCATTTGTCAGTAAAGCGAATAAAGGGCATGATTGCAGTTAAGTAAGACCTGTACTAAAAAGCCTCAGAATCTTGAAATGCAGCTGTATTTGGAAACGAAAATAAATTTAATACTTTAAGAGTGATTAAAGGCAAATGGGGGGCGACGACTTAAATCTGAACTTAAAATGAAAAATCTTACTCCTTCAGTGAAATATGCTGGAGAGAACTAGATGGTCTTGGGTTATATGAGAGCTTGGAACTTTCAAACTGTACATTTTATTGATGACAAAATGAATCAATTTAAATATTTGAGTATTTAAAAAGAAAATTTGAAATATAGGCAACAAAAACTGGCCCCAGTGTCGCATTAAAACGTTATCTAGACGATGATCTGAAGCACCGTCTTCCTGTTTGCAAACTATGAACTTTGTTTTGTGAACTTTGAACGTCATGTTTGCAAGATCTGAACAACACAAGTAATCGCAACACGGTAATCTAGGTAATCACAACACAGTTTTTAGTCCAAACTTCAGTTTTCTAGAGAATATTTGGGATCATTTGTAATAAATTATTTTCAGAATTTTCAATATAAATGTATTTGCAGAAAAACTCGCCACGAAGTGAGAAAAAAGTAGAAGCAAATCTCAGTTAGACCAAACATAGCAGTGGATTCCATACAAAGTTCTTTTTTAATATGTTTCTGTGCTTCAATACGCTTTTGATAACTCGCGTTTATATCAGAAAAGCGTAAATTTTAATACTGGATAACTTTATTTTTAATTCATTATAACGTTTTTTGATTTTGTTCAGTCCTAAGACATGGCTTGTATTAAAAGTATCCCGTTTAAATCAAATATTTCATTATTCTTTCAAAAAATGTCTGAAAGCTTGTTTTGCCCTCATACCTTTTTGATTCACCGTTCGTGCGGAGTGAATTCAGATTTGTTGATACTATAGGAATAACATAAAAGGATATTAAATTATGTTAATCCTTCCAAAGGATTTGTTTTAAATGCATTTATATTCACTTAATTTTGTTTAATTAAAACCCAATTAACTTAAATGTTATTCAATTACCCAATAAAATACAATTTTAAAAAATGTAATAAGACCAGCACATGATCTCTCGTCGGTTACATATATGCATAAGTAAGAGAGGCAATGTTTTCAAACAAAAAAAAAATATTTGTGAGTTTGTGTGGATCAACGCGAATTAGGGTCTTCACAACACGGTTTTGCTGTTTTTTAGAATGATTCCTGTCTGTCTGTCTGTGTGCGTGTGACGATTTTTTGTGGTCACTATAATCCTTATACTAAACTTCCAAAACTATCGCTTTTCCTCACTTAAACTTCCCATATTCATATAAAGAGTTGAGCAAAATTGAACAACTTGAAAATCATAGCAGTTTTAACTGAAAAACCATATTAGAGTATAATCAAAAACTTTTCATTTTTAGTATTTAAAACTGATATACTAATGGGAACAACTGATTAGATTTCGGCTGAAATGGATGAACCCAAAAAAATACTCAACTTAAGACTCTGAACAGGTTTCATATAGCAGGCGATAATCCGAAACTTCTCAAAATGGGATTTAAAACAAGCATGTGATTAAGAACTATATACTATATTTATAAGAATTAAATGTAATGAGAATAAGTTCATTATGAAGAGAAGCTCTTGTTTTGACAGAAATTAAATGTATTTGCCTCAATCCTCATTTTTATGTCCGATTTTGTGTCGAATCTCTTCTCACATAAATGGATGCTGCTGCCTAATATTACCGTTAGGTATTGTTTTTAAAGAAATGGAAATTTTAATTTTTCAGCCTTCTATACACGGAGCATGTACAGAATTATTATTTTATATATTAAGTATTTAATGAATAGCTTTATTACACAAGTTTAACTGTTAAAGGAACATGTAAAAAAAAGTATTATGCTTGTATATCCCATGAATTTCCAGTTTTCCAGCCGTCCCCATAAAATGATCTACTTTACTTATAACGTATTTCTCCCGCTTTCTTCGCATGCCTTAGTGGTGCAGTGGTCAGCACGCTCGACGCGTAACCGAGAGGTCCGTGTTTCAATTCCCTGCAAAGGCGTTATTCATTTTTCATCTCTCTTGCTTCTTAATAACTCTACATACCTTGTGAAAGTTCATTATATGGAAAGTACGACCCGGATATAATACATAAGACGAAATTAAGGTTGTCAGTAAAATCTTTGTAACATTCAAGATACTAACAGTATATTAAATTGAGTCTGTTAGAAGAATATGCTATTTTTGAACTATATTTTGCATGTTAGGTCTCATCTCATATTATGGAAATTTCAATGAATTTAGCTTGATTTGAAAGATAGAGTTTTTGAAACATAGGAATTAAAGAATTATTATAATGATACATTGGCTGAAATGTGAAGGAATTTTAAAATGTTCAAGCAACCTTATTATTCGATAGATATAAATTAAAGGTTTAATGAACTTTGATGAAATACAGGTGCTTTTTATTCCATTTCCGCTATGGCAAAAACTTTGTTTTTTCTCATACGTTAATGTGAAGCCATTTACGAAATATAAATATCCTAATTACTTATATCTGTAATCAAAACATATACCACTACGTTCAAGTTTCTGTTCTAAATGCAAATACACTCACGTTTGTGAAAATTGCAACACCATGAAGGACTTACGCGAGTGAGCTGAAATTTTCAGGAAATGCAAAGTAGCGCATGATATGCGAATGATTAGAATTGCAAATCCGTAGCGCATGCGTATGCTGAGCAGCGCCCTCTGAACGGCTGATGGATCCGAATAAATAGACGGCTCTAGCGAGGCGTGTATGGTTATCGGTGGTTATCTGCTAGTGGTAAACGTTAACTCAATCTGTACTTATGCCTCGTCGACGAAAGAGAGCGAGATTTGAACAACTTACAGAGTTTGAACGAGGGAGAATCATCGGCCTTCGTGAAGCTGGATTGTCGTATCGTGCAGTAGCCTCTCGTGTGCAGCGTAACAGCAGCACAGTGATGCGCGTTTGGAAGCAGTGGACGGACGAGTGTCGGACAACTCGGAAATCCGGGAGTGGACCCCGAAATGTGACGTCAGCTCGCGATGATAGACACCTGGTCCGCATGGCGCGGACGGACCGTACAGCTTCCTCTAGACAATTGGCAGCACTGTGGTCAATAGCTACAGGTGTTTCATTGTGTGCTTCATCAATTCGTAGACGTCTGCTGCAGTGTGGACTGCGCGCACGGACTCCTTTATACAGGATCCCCCTAACGCACGACCATCGCCGCCTGCGGCTACAATGGGCCAATCAGCATAGAGACTGGCGTGCTGATTGGCAGCATGTCGTGTTTTCTGACGAATCCCGCTTTAATTTGTGGTACCATGATGGCCGCATTCGTGTCAGACGCTATGCCGGTGAACGCCACCTTCCGGAGTGCATTATCGAACGCCACAGTGGACGAACACCCGGAGTTATGGTCTGGGGCGCCATAGCATATCATAGACGATCTCAATTGCTACGAATTGTGGGCAATCTGAACAGCAACCGGTATATCCGTGAAGTTCTACAGCCCGAAGCTGTTCCCTTCCTTCAAAGCTTGCCAGGCGCTGTATTTCAACAGGACAATGCCCGCCCTCATACTGCTCGGATTGTTAAATCCTTCTTTGCAGGGCAGCAGGTACAGCTTCTTCCTTGGCCTGCGTGTTCCTCGGATATGTCGACAATTGAACATGTGTGGGATGTCATTGGTCGGCGTCTTGCTCGTGATCCTCGTCCTGTTGCGTCTGCAGACGAACTTTGGGTACGCGTACAAACGATATGGAATGCTCTTCCTCAGTCAGACATTCAAACTTTGTTTGACTCCATGCCACGTCGTGTAGCAGCACTTATTGCGGCGCGTGGTGGCCACACAAAATACTGATTCTGATCTCTTGTTCTTGTTTGTTTGCTTTGAACATTTAATCATTTATTTGTACCACTACCACTCAACTGCGTATTAAATTGCATTCAATTATGACGATTCCTTCTTGGTGCTGCAATTTTCACAAACGTGAGTGTATTTTATTAGTTGCTGCATCGCGCTATGGCACCGATACTTCATGCACTGCTATAGCGTGTTAATGCATTAAAAATACTATTTATTTAGTAATGATGCATTGATTCCTGTATCATTTTTATTGTTTTATTTTTTCTTTTTCGTAACTAAAAATTTTTTATGGAAATTATACGCTTTAATTATTTTGTATAAGGCTAGTAGATGAGAATAAAAATGCATTTGCAAACGAAGTGTTTAGTCTGTTGTTTCTTGCCCATTAGGTGTTATCCTTAACCTTTGTTCCAGTTAACTGCACAAAACTATCTCCAAATACAATATATTTAACAAATATAAAAATCATTTTTCTTTTAAATTTTAATTCTTGAAATTCATCTACAAATTATAAAAAGACAAAACGTTATGTGCGACAGAGCAAGTCGCTACTAACGTATACACTTAAAACTACACATTTTATTGACACTAAAGCTTGTAAAGTAAATAATCCGCTTAATTTATTTGAAATTTTGGAAATGTGTTGAATTCTGTAATTAAATTAAAATTGTTCCTAACAAATGGGTTAGTTAATTGTTAATGAGGCAAATGAATCATATTTTGTGAATTTTGTTAGCTATAAGTTTAATTTTAAAGTAATTATCTATTGTTTAAAAGAGTGTATATCTAAAGTAGTTTGATAATTGTAAGTAATTGTTGAATTTTAAATAACATTTTGTAAGCCATATAAATGAATAGTTTATTATTATAAAATAAAAAATACGAACACTGTAGATAGTATGAATGATAATTACTTCTTTAGTAAATAAGTGAAATTTTGAATTCACTTTACGTTTTAAGAAAAAACATTGTTTAAATGCTTTAAATTATTTGTGAAATTTAATGAAACCAAGGAAGAAAAAAGCCTTTTTGTAGTCCAAAATTCCATAGAACTGATAATTGTAGGCCTGAAATTAAAATTTCTAGCCTGGGATTATCATTTAAGACATTAGGAAACATTAAGTGATGTATCACGTTGTAAATTTGGGTAACTAATAATTATTAAATTCTATACAATACGTTAGAGCAGGGGTCGCCAAAGTGGTCTATATAGACCCCTAGGGGTCTATTTAACAATAGTAGGGGTCTATCTGACTCAAAGGGTCGAATGGGGGTCTATTGGGACTCGAAGGAAAAACAGTTCTTAATACGCAAATCACACATACCTAACTGCGTACGTAAAAATTTAAAATATTTTTATAATTGACTTAATATTATATTCTTTATAGAAAATAAAATAATAAATGATTTAATTAATAATTTAATGACGTTCAAACAAAACTGCAAGGAAAAGATGCAACAATTATCCAAGCTCGGACAATACTGTTAGGCTTCCAAGTAAAATTAAATTTATTTAGATCTTCATTGCTACGTAAGGATTATAAGTATTTTTCAAATCTGCAACAATTAAAAATAAAAGAAGACTACTTGGAAATATATACAAATCATCTTCAAAAATTAAGCGACGATTTTAAACTGCGCTTTGTTGATTTGGAAAACATCGACATCCCTGATTGGATTATTGCGCCATTTTCGGCGCAAATTGATAACGTCGACATCAACATACAAGATGAGCTTGCTGAACTATTGTCCGATCTTGAAGCAAAAACGCTTATTAAAAATTTGACAATACATAAATTTTGGACTAATATAAATATAAAGCAAAAATATGTGAAACTTTACGAAATGGTTCAGCCATTTATGCTGGCGTTTCCAAGTTCGTATATGGTTGAAGCCGGTTTCAGTCACGTTAATTCAATTTTAACTAAAAACAGAAATAAATTAAATGTGGAGCTTCGAGGGGATTTACGGTTAAAATTGACTAATTTCGAACCCAATATAGCGAACCTTGCCAAGAAACACCAAGCACACTCATCTCATTAAGAAGTAAAAAATCTGTAGCTACTTTAACTTACTGTTTCTGATTTATTAAATATTTAGACTAATATATAGTTTTATTTTAATTACCTGAAAATTACCTTTGTGGGGGTCTATGGAAATTTTGAAAAATTATATAGGGGGCGATGATCAAAAAAGTTTGGCGACCCCTGCGTTAGAGGTTTGAAAATTCAACAGTCATTTTTTAAACAAGTGCTGCAAAACTAAAGTTTTATTGATTTAGAGGAAGATATGATGAAAATAAAATTTGACTTTTTAATAGCACATACATTATTGGATTATAGAAAGGAGTTAATTTAACCAAATTACTTTGGGCAATTTAATAGCAATCAAATGAAGAAATTTTATGTAAAATGTAACACCAAATAAGCATGAAATTTGCTGCTGATTGTACTTTCATTGAAATCAGAACATTTGTCATAACGTTATTCTTTTGACGAATTTTCTACACATTAGAAACATTTTAGAAACCTTCAAGAAATTAAAATTCAGGGAAGAATTAATGCCAACAAAAATTTGCGAACTTTGAAATCTATGATTTTGTGCCAACCGTCGAAGGGAAACTGAGGTTTTTCTTTCTCCGTATCCAAAATCCTCTTTTCTGAAGCCGATTATTAAAGAATGCCAAATTTTTCTATCCAGAAAATCATATGAATTTTCGTTACAAGCTTTCAAGAAAATTAGTGAGTTGTTATATGTGTGTAAGTTACCTTTTTTCTCACCAAAACAAGAGCTTTATGTTATTAAAAGTAAATGATACATAATTTTAAAGTATGCTTCTGGTATTCACATAAAATCAGCAATTCTGCCCCCAATCATACCACTTTATAAAATCTTGACTATGTTAAATTTCACGAAATATATTTTGTCTAGGTGTTTGTACTTCAAATGTAATCGTATAAAATTTTTAACTGTTTGAAATTTTGAAAGTGGAATTACATATATTTGTATAAATAAAAAAGTAACACTTAATAAGGATTTTTTAAAATTATTAAATAATGATAGCTTGCATAATAATTGCTTAAAAATAACCATAGTAAGAAAATAAGGAAAGTTTGAGCTATCAAGTTTATATATTGGGTGCGTGTTTAAAATATGAATGAAAAATAAAAATATTGTTATATGTTTCCTTAGAGTAGATTGTAAGCTCATATAGACATTTTTTCATTTGGTGATTTTATAGCTTACACTTTGGAAATAGTATGTCATTTCAGAAACAGCTGAATTGTTATTAGTGGCATGAATTTATAAAACTCTTCCCGAATGAAATCTCGCTTTAATTTGCTAAAGTAGTTTCCCTTGTTCCAAAATCATCTGTTATTTATCCTAATATTATCCGCAGAGTGCAATTTCTCTCTCTCTTTTTTTTTTTTTTTTTGATTTAATTCGTTTTATACAATTTGATTCTATACGAATATTATGCCCGCCCCCAATTTTTTGTCAATTGTATTTTACCGATTTTTACGTGTGTCTAGTTTTCTGAACACTTTTTAATAGCATTTTTACTTGTAAGCTAATTGAGAATAAAATTATGTTTTAATTGCTTACACATTCTGCAATATTAATTGTTTACCTTTAGTGTGAAAAAGGTAGAATATTATTTTGAAATCTTCAGAAATTTAGCAATGCACAGATATTTGCACCAACAACGGATATTTCAACAATATATGTCATGGGTCTGGTTTTAGTTCCCTAAAAATAGGTTAATTTCACATTATAAGCAGACATATGAGATTTTGATTTTCCAGTGCATAAAAGTTACGTTTACTTTATATTTACAGTTAATTTAGAAAACAATTCGTCACGTTTGTTATCGCACGATTTACTTTATGTATGGAATAATAATTTATTTTTAGGAAATACCCATTCACTCCCAAGTCAGAGTATTTTTATATTAAAAGAATTTAAGTTTTAGTTTTAACCACCCGACCTAGATAGTGGCCAGTGATTCCCACTGCTGTATCGAAGGGCTCGGGTTTGAATCTTCGAGAAGGCATGGATGCTTCTAAATACATTGTGCCGTCCAACCGGTATAGTGGTTAGGTCGCTGACTGCCGTGGCGAAGGGCTCGGGTTCGAACCCCGGAGAAGGCATGGATATTTGAAATGTATAGTGTCGGTGCGGCATGGCGGCACTTTAAATATGCGGCGAGCCGAAAGTCCTCTCATGTGGCTTGGTGGAAGGGGATAGGGGTGGCAGACCCTCGGACCCGTTTCCCCGGGGTGCTCTCCATCAAAATTGGGCGCGAAATTGAGCCGAATCGTACTGTCACCTGTTAGGTGCTCAAGGCGTAATCCGGGCGTAATGACGGGCGTAATCCAGCGCTCTTTGACACGAGAATTCTCGTGGGCTTGGGCTGACTCTGTCAGACAAGTGAGCATAAGCAACAACAACAACAAATACATTGTGCCTGGGCAGCATGGGGGCGCTCTAAATGTGTGGCTAGCCAAAACTCCCCTCGAGATGTTGGCAGTAGAGGAAGAGGGTGGGAGACATCAGACCTGTCCCACCTCCCGGCTACTCTGTCTCAGAATTGGGGTCGGAACTGAGTCAAAGCCAAGAATATCTGGATTTGACTTCTTGTCGCGATGAATGTGGTGGGCTTGTGTTAACCATTATCAGAGAAGTGAGGCTGGTAACATCTGATTTAACAGGTAACAACAACAAGCATACGAATGATTTTTACTACTAATTACTAATAGTTTCTAATTTTTAATTAATACAAGAGAAATTTTATTTCATTTTACTGTAAAGGAAAATTTTAATCATAATTTCTATACATTACCGAAAGGGATGAAATTAAAATTAAGAGTGGTACGTGGTAGTTAATTAATAGAAATAATGTAGCATTCTGTAAAAAGAGATTCGTGAGCTGGAGTGCGTAATAGTAAATTTAAAAAATAACGTAAAATTGTCCGAAAATAAATCTACAAATTGGATTGAAATTAACAAAAATAAAAAAAATAAAGAACTGAAAATAAATCCTGAATCATTCGAAGATCATATTATGATCCGAATTTCTATATAAGAACAATAAAACAATAACTGAAGTTAGGATAATTTTTTATTTTTAAGTTCACATTCCGTTTTCGCTGCACATTGCTTTGCAAAAGTTATTATTTTTGCCATATTCTAATACTCCTTCAAGTTGTGTTCATTTGTGCTGTCAACGCCCAGTGTAAGGAGCAAGCAAATGCGGTTAGCAGAGTGGTTCCTATTGTCCTAAAATAAAACAGAGCTACTTTACGCTGCCTTGTTAAAATAAATGTGATGTACGGAGAAAGCTTAGTGAAACAAAATATACCTCTAATTATGATGACAATAGCGCATATATAATTCTACTTTTAATCAAACGCTTTGTACAAATTCTGGATGCATGAAATTTCTTTCGAAGTATTTTACATTCATTTGTTTTTATATCGTCAGTTCCACTTCATAAAGCTTCACTATTGTCTAAATGATAAACACGGTGAGAAATCCAGTGAATTTCTCACGATTAAATATTAATTTTTCATTAGGTTAAATAAGAAGAACGCGAGATAAAAACTCACATAGGGAAAAAAGGAAAGAGAGTGCCTCAGTTAATTCGCTAGTAATTAATGTTTTATCATAAAGAGCAATAAAATGTCGAGCTCAGAGGACGGAATTGTTTTTTCTAACGAATGGTGTTTAATTAATTATTCTCACCCGCGGCTCGGCTTACGTGGTATTAATGAAGACTTATGCATCGAGTAGCGAATGCAAGTCCCCAGATTTTGTGCGTTAAAAACGAAATAAAGTTGTTCTGCAAACTCTTATATTTTTCCAGGAGAGTGCATTTTAATTATGCCCTTTAGTGTGGAAGCCTTATTTTGTTCCTTAATATACGCGGCGGACGAAAGTGGTTTCTCTAAACGTCTACTACATGGAAGTAAAAGCTGCATATTTCCAGATTATATAAAAAGTTCATAAAGAAAGTAAGTACCCTTTAGGTATTAACAAAGATTAGCAATTTTTTCATTTGTATTTTATTACAGAAAATTCTACATAGTTTAAACTATTTTTTGGCATGTTAAACATACGAATTAAGACATGGGTCATATCTTAGCACTAACAGCAATTCTACGGCGAAATTGGTGGCCGAATCAGGTCTGGATATTTACCTAGATTTCATTATCATTTGCGCAGCCTGCTGGCAGGCAAGAAATTTCTTGAGATAAGAAAACAAATGGAAGCCGGATAGAGCTAGGTCTCGATTATAAGCAGGGTGACAGATTTGTTCATATAAATAAATTAAGCAGCATCCCATTAATTTGGGAAATGATTAACATCGCGTAATTCGTTAATTTCCATTAATGAATTACTCATGCGATATGAAATCGCCGGGATTATGCACAAACAGAATACCATAAGGCAATAGTCCATGCCCTTTGTTCTGCATCGCGCATCTTATCTTCTTCAGTGTCTCACAGTAAGCTGTAGCGTTCATTGTTGTGCCTCTTTCCATCTAGTCCGTATGCCGCCATTCCTGTAACTGTCGTTTCTTTTCAGGTATCTCGTAATAAATCCATGTTTCATCACTTGAGACAATCCTTTTCAAAAATCATTTTGTTCTATCCTGTTAATCTACAACTCCAAGGCTGCTCCCATGCGTTTCCAATTCTGAACGTCCGTTGGTGTTTTCATAGCCATTGTGAATACATTTTTTTGTAGTGCAAATGTTAAGTGCCAATTTCGTGTAAGAGATTGTGAAATGTTCTGAAAATGCATTGACAGATCAGAAATCGTGAACTGCCTATTGGAGCGAAACTTTTTCGTCGATGCAGCGCACCAGTTCATCGGTGATTAAGGATGGGCATCCACTACGCTTCTCGTTGTGGACATTTCTTTCGTTGAACATCCTAGACCATTTTCGCATCATACCTTCACTAATCGCGTTTTCTCCTAAGTTTCACTTATCTGACGATAAATTTTACAAAGTCGAACATTTCTAGTCGGAAACCTGATAGCAACTCTTATTTTACAGCTGGTGGGCCGGTAGATTGTTTCAAACGTGATTACCGACAAGCAGTGACTTCCAGAATTAACGTAAAAAACTAAAATGCTTAATTCGTTCTCGAGTTGAACCATGTAATTTACACATAGGCGACCTTTTTGTTGTCAGATGCGCGAGAAACATGCGCAAATGATACTTATTTTCTGGATCAGCTTAGTGTGTTTAACCTAACAGCATATTTCAGATTTATGATTACACCAAGCATAAGAGCTATTTATCTCAAATTTTTAATAATACATTAATTAAGCGCCCCTAATCACTATCAAAGATACATTATTCTGCATGTTATAGTATTCAGAGTATTCACAATGTTACACATGTTGCTAATAAGGGATTCTTGCTTTACAAAGCAGCATGATTCTTAAAAACAGTAATTATTTACATTCGGGAATGGTAAAGGTGAGACAGATATGGCAAGATTTAGTAAATGGTTGCTGACGATCTTCAGAAATTTCTAAAGTGTTGGTTGCATTTACTGGAAAATAAGGTAATCTTCCCTTTTGAATCCGGATGCATTTATCTCAATTTATTTTTGCGTGTTAGATCGTTCATTTTCTATATAACATATGTCAATTGGATCAGTATTACAGGTCAGTGTCGAAGTGTTTCTCCAACGTCATTTTCATGTTTAAAAATAAATCTTGCCATATCTGTTGAATATTTTTCATGTAATTTATGATGGTATTTTATAACACTTTCTAGTTAGTCTTTGTTTGTTCAATTTAATGAAAAATTACTTGCAGAAACATTAGGATTTTTTTGAAGCAGGAGACGTGAAAAATGGGCAGTGCCCTCGCCGGGACTTGAACCTGAACCTCTCAAATACGCGCCGAGTGTGATAACCGTTACACCACAAAGACATGCGTAAAAGAAGGAGAAAATACCACCTTTTAAAGAGCAACTAGGGATTAGGAGACTCAGTCGCCAAATCCTGGTGGTGAAGAATCATCATCCACCACCTGTTGGTTCGGGCGCCACTGTAGAGTAATTAGAAATTTTTTTTAAGTAGGAAATGTGAAAAATGAATAATTCCGTCTCCAAGATTCGAACCTGAACCTCTCGAATACGCGCCGAGTGTGCTAACCGTTACACCATGAAGGCATGCAGAAAACGGAGAGAAAATTAAAATTATTAAAGAAAATGTATAACAGTATGCTAGATTATGGCTTTCTGAACTCTGGAAAATTCATTTTTAGTAGTTCTCTTAAGAGAACTGAAAATATGAAGAAAAACATATCTTTAAGATCACAATTGTGATATTTAAATTAATGAGCACAAACGTTGACCATTTTCTAAGGAATACAGATTATTATGAAAAGGATACCAATTACTTAAATTTTAAAAGTAAATGATAATTTATCTCACTTAGATTCACTGAAAGTTAACAGAAGCTTTTGTAAAAACCGAAAGGCTTCCCATCTTGTATTGCAGAAATCACACATAACATTTACTTTCCTTTTCGAAAAATTATCATTAAAAATATTCTGCTTTGAAAAGTAACAAATGAATAAGAAATAGCAAAACTGCATCTAATTTGAGCAATGTAAAATATTTTTATATTCTAGGCTGAAAAGTAAACATTTTATAATTAACCGGTGGAATTGATTACATTTAGCCACATGTGATTAAATTTTTACTGAATGAAAATTAAATCTGCAGTAACTGCACCTCCACACACACCTGTACTCTGATCTTTATAGACATACTAATCTAGCACACGTACAACACGCTTATACGGCAAACTGAAACGTGAAAGAACTGAGAGATGCGACTCGCCATTGCAGTCATTATTTTTATTCATTTACGTTCAATTGCAGAAGAAGAGATTAGCACTTATTTTCCCCTCAACAGGTAGCTTATGAATCCTGTGAGCAGTTATGAAAACACCTCGGAGGAAACGACAGTAGGGGATGGCAATTACCGATATGGACAATGGATTTATTTAACGCATTTCGAGCCTGCGAAGAAAAGAAAGATAATGAACCAGAAGTGCGATACATTAGTTTATTAGAAACATTATATTAGTGAACTTCAATTAATTACAAGAATAAATAAAGAAAACTTAAGCGAAATTAAAAGGGATATATTAATATCAAATTATTTATGCCAGTTTCGTAATACAATTTAAGTAAATAACATATGCTGTCCAAACGGGATGGTGGGTAGCGACACTGACTGCCGTACCGAAGGACTCGGGTTCGCATTCCGGAGAAAGCATATATGTCTGTAAAGTTTGTATAGTGCCTGTGCGGCGTGGGTTCTCTAAATATACGGTGAGCCGAAAATCCTCTAGAGAGGTTGTTGGTAGGAGAAAAGGATAGGAAATATTCGGATCCTTTCCCCCGACGTGCTGTACATCAAAATTGGTGGCAGAAATGGACAAAGCCATACTGTCGTCTATAGCTGCCACAGGCGCTTGCCAAGGACAGGCGCAATCTTGCACTATGAATGAATTTCGTGGGCTTGCTCGGTGCGTATTCCAGCACACTCGGCGCGTTCTCGAGAGATTCAGGTTCGAATCTCGGCGACAGAATTGCTCATTTTTCGCATTTCGTACTTCAAAAAATATTCTAATGACTCTACAGTGGCGCCCGAACTAACAGGTGGTGGATGATGATTCTTCACCACCAGGATTTGGCGACTGGGTCTCCTAATCCCTAGTTGCTCTTTAAAAGGTGGTATTTTCTCCCTCCTTTGTGCATGCCTTTGTAGTGTAACGGTTAGCGCACTCGGCGCGTATTCGAGAGATCCAGGTTCAAGTCCTGGCGAGGGCATTGTCCATTTTTCACTTCTCCTGCTTCAAAAAAATCCTAATGCTTCTGCAAGTAATTTTTCATTAAATTGAACAAACAAAGACTGACTAAAAAGAGTTATAAAAATACCATCACGAAGTACATGAAAAATATTCTTTATGAATTTCGTCGGCTTGCTATGATTTCAGAGACCTGATCTCATGTTACTATCGATCAGATGGGATAAGTCACAACAACAAATAATATTTTAAATAAAACGAAAAAAAAGGTTTAATAAAATTTTTCTATTAAATATTAGATAAATATACGTAGGTCAGTCAGAAAGTTAGTTGCACTCCTTCGTAAAAATTTTCTGTCAGAGGCTATTTTGATGAAACTTTGTGGCAACACTTCAGACATGCACTTGCATCGCGTGACGTAGCGGCTTCCATGAGGAAAGTTTAGTTTTTCTGATAATCAGGCTCAGACATGTCTCGACGGCTGCAAATAGCGTCCAATTTGGAAATGCGTGCAGTGATTCGTTTTTTGTGGGCAAAAAGCTGCAACTGCTCTGAAATTTATGGGCAGTTGCATGAAGTGTATGGTGAAAATGCAATGTCACGCCAAGCTATCGCGATATGGTGCAACATGTTTGAGAATGGACGTACAGATATTGACGACGCTGAGCGAGAAGGAAGACCAGCAACTGCAACAAATTCGGAAATCGCTGCTCGCGTGAATGAATGCATTCTTGCAAACTGACGCATCACGATAAACAAAATCTCAAATGAACTGGATATTTCTCATGGAAGTGTGCACAAAATTATCGCCGATCACCTTGAATTTCGTAAAGTTTGTGCTCTATGGATGCCACGTCTATTGACGGAGGAACATAACGGAAAGCGTTTCGCCATTAAGTGCATTTGCATTTCTGCAACGTTACCAAACGGAAGGAAATGACTTTTTGGACAAAATTGTGACTGGAGATGAAACTTGGATTCACCACTTCTCACTTGAAACGAAACGCAGCTCGCTCGAATCGAAACATTGCAGTTCCCCGACACGAAAAAAGTGTCGAACTGTTCCATCTGCAGGAAAGGTGATGATGACGCTTTTTTTCGATAGAGAAGGCGTGGTGCATACACAGTTCCTGCCGAAGGGTGCCACAATTAATGCATCTTCTTATTGTGAAACACTAAAACGATTGCGGAAATCACTTAAAAATCGACGGCCAGGTAAACTGTCGAAAGGCATTGTGCTCCTGCATGACAATGCAAGACCGCATGCAGCAAAACAAACGTGCGAACTTCTGAAAACGTTTAGGTGGGAAGTGCGGAATCACTCTCCTTATAGCCCAGACCTTTCACCTCCTGACTTCCATGTGTTTGGTCCCCTGAAACAAGAACTTTCAAAGAGACGGTACCATTCGGATGCCGAAGCTATAGCCCAACAATGGTTATCGGATACTGGACGCGATTTTTTTGCATAAGGCATCGAAAAACTTGTACCACGCCTAGACAAATGCTTAAATAATAGAGGCAATTATGTTGAAAAGTAGATTTTTAATACAACTTTAAGATACAAATAAAGTTATTGTAAAATTTCTATCCTGTTTTGTTTTCTTAAGCAGTTCAACTAACTTTTTGACTGACCCTCGTACAATCATTGTTATTAATTTCAAAAAAACATTTTGTTTTTTAAAATATTCATCCAATGAAGTTTTCCTATACAATTTAAGACTGATTACCACCCTTAAGTTGACAAGTTTTGGTCGTGTTTTTAATCGTAAAACATTTACATTTTAAATTACAAACATTTTAATCTAAATTAAAACCGATGAAATTTACGAAGATTTTATAAAAACAATTTTAGATGCATTTAGCTATCAGCTCTGAAATCCCCGCAATCGTATTCAGTAACATAAAAAGAATAACTCAAGTACGATATTAATTTGTGAATATTATCTGCTGGGACATCAACAGTAAATGTATCTATTGATGGTGTAGGAATTTGATTGTTTGTTAAGCAAATCTCTCGGAATCTGATACAAGCGTTATGTCACAAATTATTCGGCGCGTATGGAAACCCTTAAGTGAATTACCATATTCTATTACATAAAAAAACACTGAATTAATAATTAGCTGCTTCCTTAAACTTAATTAAGGTGCCACAGTAAGAAGCGAAATGGATTTCTTTTATTATATAATCTATGAAATAATACTCTGTGCCGAAATTATACATTGTGGTGGATATCGTACTGTATATTTGTCGGTTTCCTGTGAGTTAGACAGTTTACATATTAGAAAATGTCTCCCTTGTTCATTTAAGCTTTCAGAAGTCCTGGCCATTTTCATCATTTTCACAGTTATCTTGTAAGAAACAGTATCGTCTGTGGTGATACACTCGCGAAAAAAACATTTGTATTCTAAAATATTTAATCTACGTCAATAAAAAACAGGAAAAACTTAGCATCCGTTGAAAGCGTTTCTAAATTTCTTTACAGCAAAATAATTAGAAAGTACGTTGGAAATCATTTTGTGGCAGCGTTTTTCCGATGCGAAAATAGGAGTTTTTAACATATTTAGCGGGATCATAATAATTATCATATTACGCTTAATAACAAAATTTTGTCAATAAATCTGCTTCTTGGATATTGCATGGCACGATTTCCTTATGAATATTTCTCAGTCAGAATTTGATACTATTGATCTTATTGACCGATATTGATGCTGAGGGAAACTCCAGAAATATCACTTTTGAAGAGATTTCATCACATATTTATGCTTAGTTCTGATTTCGATAACTTTGCGTTTTCAAAGTAATTGCCAAGCTGGCTTTGTAATGCTCGTAAAATTGCATTTTTAGAATATATGATCATAATAAAAAAGGCTAACTAATAATTTTCTAATTTTTGGCCATTACAGTAATGGAAAATATTCTGATGTACATGGTGGGAACAGAATAAAAGGAGTTGCAACTAGAACAACGATTAGATTGCAATACTTTGCTATTTTAACATATTGACGCATACTTGTGTAACATGAAGACACGTTGAACTGTCCTTCAGTGGAAAGTTTCTATAACTGAGGAAGTTTGGCTTCTGTCTTCTGTAGTGTTTTGAGTTGAGTCGAAAAGCTTCACCGTCGCAGTTAAGTTTACGTTGCTCTAGGATTTATAAAATTAGATTTTCTGGAATTATTTGGACACCTGATAATTGTAAAGGATGTTATAAAAGTGATAGCAACATCAACATTAACAATTCAGATACTGATCATTTTACAGTTGAAAAAATGCCAGTGACTTAAATAGGATTATTATA
Source organism: Stegodyphus mimosarum (assembly GCA_000611955.2). Lineage (NCBI taxonomy): Eukaryota > Metazoa > Arthropoda > Arachnida > Araneae > Eresidae > Stegodyphus > Stegodyphus mimosarum. The sequence goes on from KK117397.1 coordinate 296,893, forward strand.
TAAGAACATAATGTAAAAGATGCTTCATTTTTGTTTTAGGAATTATTTGTACACTGATATGCTAAAATCGGCGTTCCAATACATGTTATATTTTAGAATATCAGCTTTCACGCATGCAGCGTGTTTTATGACTCATTTATATGAATACAATTACACTGAAATTTCTAAACCATGAATCATTTAACTTTTTTGTTACTTTTCATTAATAACTTTTACTAAGGTAAACATTTTAAATGAAAGGCCTAGTATTTATCTAAAAGTGTATCTATTAAACTGTTGCTAAAATTTATATACGCAAAGTGTGGGTTTCGTTTTATAAACAAGATTTTAAAATAAATCATCTTAGTTAAACACTGAAACTAATTTAATACTATATTAAATGTTTTTTTCCTCCTTTCTCGTTCATGTGTTGGTTGTAGTATCTATTATTTCTTCTTTATTTACTTTCTCGCGTTACTAAGAATAAAGGAAGAAAAAGACTTACTTGGTCTTATTGCTTGCTTTTTTTTCAGTTTTACTGAATTTCCCAGAAATAAATTATTCTGATATCTTATGTCACATTTTCCAGTACAATGCATGCGTTATTACTCTCTTGCTAATATCAATCTCGTATATAAAATTATGCATGGAATTTTTTATCTTATTTAGTGCAGAGTCAACCCTAGACATTTTATAAGATATAAATAAAAAAGACGAATTTTTTGAGGAGAATGTAACGATGATAAACCTGTGTTTCGTAATTCAGTTTTTCTTTTAGCATAAATTACTCTGTAGTCACCCAAGAGTCTCAAATTTTGCTCGTGAACGAATAATACTCTAGAATACGGACTAGCTTTGGCAATAGGCTCTCCTTTGTAGGAAAAAAAAAACACGCCAAAACCCAATCTTCCGCTCTCGCCGCGCTTAATAACTCATGTAAATAGCGCCCCAGGCTCATTCATGCCTAAAAAGGGTAACATCTGGCGGAGATAAGTAAAAATCTTCACTCTTCTTAGAGCGAACAGATGTGGAAAATTATTTTTGAATCTGCATAAGAATCAAAGAGAGGGAAAGAAGCATAAGCACTAAAAAAGAGTTCGTGGTACTTTGAAGTAGTTCGAGCGATATTCTGAAAATTCTTGACTCAGGCAGGTAGTTAAACTTGAAAACTGATTTAGAAAACAGAAGTATCAGTGGTGATATAACAATTTCCATGTAAAGAGGAAAGGTCTTTATTTTAATAAATGTTTATACATACATTTATAAGGTTGATTGCATAGACAGATGATGAAGCTTTCACAGAAAATCCATAATGAAGAGCAAACTCGGCAATCGAGGCAGACTTAATAAGAAGCAGATTTAATATCGATTTTTTTGAATTAAATATTTGCGGCTACAAATAACTTGGCATATTAATCGTGCCTATTCCAGAAAAATACATTTATATTTTTGATACTGTTGCGGTAAGAAGAGAACGTAGTGAAGAAGGATTGAAATGCGTAGTTATCCAATACGGAGGCTCAGCATAACAGGAGAAAAGTTTCGGTTTAGAAATTTTGACTTTAAGTGCTGGATCAGCTACGTCATCACCGTTGTGTAAAGGACGGAAAGAAGAAATATCCAAATTAAAACACAGAATAAAGAGGTTATTGCAAAACAGAAATGAGAAGTTTGTTTACATATTTTTATCTTATAACATATTTAGGTATATTATTTAATGTACGTCCATAAAAATAAAGCTGTAAATTGTTTTTAAAACAGAAAAACTGTACAATTGAAAGATTCAACCAAATTATTTATTATTTTTAACAGCCTTGCACACATATACATAACGAAATATATTTCAATATTAAATCATCTTTTAATATTTTGTCTGATGATCGTCTTACAAATGATTATTGGTGACGACAAAGATCGGATTGTGTGCTGTATTACACACTTACATAATATTCTGCTGCAGAAACGTTTTGAAACAGAACGGCAAGGCAAGGATTTACTTTTTATATTGCAATGATAAAACTATTAGTTAATTGCCATGATAACGAATAATGTAGTCGAAACAAATCATTGAAAAAATGTATTTAACTTTTTATATTGCGGAATGTCGCTGATATGTTACAGAAATAGATTAATTCATGTTTCATTTCATATTTGACCTGATTAAAATAAAAGTAGGAGTTGCGTGTAAAGTCAAAGAAAAGAAAAACGCATTTCCAGCTGTGCGTAATTGTATTCAATCAGTCCTAATTGGTTTTGAATTCGTGTTTAACGAAGTCAGAAGCTCTAAATGTTCCTTTAAATTCTTATTCGATGAAATCTACCAATCCTAATTGCGATGCATCAGCCTCAGCATCATTGATACATCACAGCATCGTTGCCGCAGCATCGTTGCCGCAGCATCGTCGCCGCTTTTCTAAATTTAAGACATTTACTTTTTTATCTTGCACAAATTTTAACCTAAGGTTATCGAAGCATCTTATTCTATGGACAATATCTTGAGATTTACACAATTTTTACTTCTAAAATTACAGATATTTGTGCGCTGAATTTTTCTTTTCTAAATGTAGGCCATATGTTTTAACATCAAGAAGCCGAAATGAGTACCTTGATGTGATTCGAACGTTAATTTATTGTAAACTACTACACTCATGTCCATAAATAAAGAATAATTCGGAGTCACGCGGAAATCGAACTCCAAAATAAATATATCACCTGTAAAATCACTACACATATCTTCAAGAATCATATGCAAATTTTAGGAAGTAACCAGATGACACCGATGGTACGTCACAATGACGAGAGTGTAAGAGAGTGATATATAAGGAATAGAGGCAAAGACGTAAAATTGTTCGCAGGTGTTTCAAAAGCATTTCAGTGCAATAATCGAATAGTTATGACACAAAGGACGCATTTGGATGATTTTTTACGTGGTAGAATTATCAGCCGTCTGGAATGTGGGCGTACCCAACTGGAAGTATCAGATGAACTTGAAATTGCTCAGTGTGTCATCTCCAGGCTTTGACAACGATTCCAAGATGATGAAACGGGAGTAGACTTTGCAGCACAGGTCGCCCCAGAGTTACAACGCCGAATGAGGACCGGTATTTGTCTCGTCAACTCTCTTCAGCCACTGTTACCACAATTTCAAAGCAGACCGTGTACAGACGCTTAGGGCAGATTGGTCTATATGCTCGTAGACCTGTCAGATACGTTCCACTTACTGCAACTCACTGTCGCCTGCTGTTAGCCTAGATTACAGAGCATGCATTGCGGACACCTCAACAGTGGGCTTGTGTGATGTTTTCCGACGAGTCCAGGTTTAGCTTGCAGTCTGATTCTCGCCGAACTTTTCATATGGAGAGCTCCAGGTACCTGTTACCACCAAGAAAACGTCATTGAACGACAGCGTTACGGTGATGCAGGAGTGCTCGTTAGGGGTGGAATTATTCTGGGTTCCAGAACTGACCTGCCTGTTCAAATTGGAACCATGACAAGCCAAATCTATCGGGACCTCATTCTGAAACAACATGTACGTTTGTTTCGGGGCGCCATGGGCGTACAATTTGTGTTTATGGATGACAACGCCCGTCCTCACCGTGCAAACATCGTAAGCGAATGCATTCAATCGTAGGACATCACCCGTATGGACTGGCCAGCATTCTCCCCGGACTTGAATCCAGTAGAGTACGTGTGGGACATGCTTGGCGACGAGTTGCAGCCCGACAACCTCCTCCTACATGTTTACTGGAACTTCGGAGAGCAGAGGTGTAATATTTTTGAGTGGTGTAATATCCCCCAAGATCAGATCGATAATTTGATACTCAGCATGCCTAGGCGTTGTACGGACTGTATTGCATTGTCTGGGAGACATACAATGTATTAACAATCATACCAAATACCAACGATGTAATATTGGTTTTTTGTAAATAGGTTTTGTTGTTTGTAATTTGCTCTAGGGAGACAAAATCGCTAATTTTTTTAATAATATCAAATATATAGCATCCTTTTTTGCTCTTACCTTTTGTTTAATAAATAAGCTGTACAAATAAGTCAAATTTGGTTTGCTTCTAACTCTTCCTTTGCCTTATTTTGCATTATCCTTAATTTATGGACATGAGTGTAGATGCGAAAACAGAAAATTGAATAACTCTCCAATTTAGTAAAGCAACGAATTATATAAAAAGTGCTATTTAATAATCAGAATCATTTCATTATTATAAACTACGTCATGCTGAATTAACGATTAATACTTCTTCAACAAAACGAAAACTGCTTTGGTTTTTATCGTAAGAATTGGTGCATAGAATAATTTAAGTTTATACTTATTTGGACTGTGCTTTAATACATACTTGATGGTCTCATTCAGATTACGATCAGACATAAGGATGGGCGAATTTAATTTTTTCAAATATGTGTAAAAACGTTAGTGAACGCTTTTTCTTCTTTTGCATTTCGGCATAGTTAAGTCTACTAACCGTTGAATAATTTATTTTCTCCTCGTTCCAAAATTGTTTCCTCGGAATCAAAATAAGCTTTAAACTTTGTAATAATAACATTCTATTTTATTTCTGTGGTAATTTCATCCATTATAAGCAATCTCCTTTCAATTCAGCATTTATTCGTTTCGCACTTATTTTATTATTACTCCTTTTTTACTCCCTTGTACAAAGTAAAGGAAGTATTGTAATCGAAAAATTACTGGGATAATATTTCAACGAAAATATCCATTAGGACTGGTATCGAATGTAATTTAGCGATGTTTTGGTATGACATCTGTACGTAAGGACAGACTAGAGGACTCTTTTTCCTCAAACGAATTGTAAAACTGATTTATAACGGATTAAGAAGAGATTTTTGTTCCATGGCGTCTGTACGTATGTAAGTAAAAATGAGTAGCCTTTTTAGTTGCAATCAGGCGCACCAAAAGTATATAAATGTACATACAATATATATATATATATAGAGAGAGAGAGCAAATATTCTCAATTTAAAATTAATAAGTCTGATAATTGATAAGTCTGTCTCCTGCCTGCTCAACAATTTATTCACTTATGCTAATTTGTCTTAGTTTCAAAAAAAAATATTGAGATTCATTTTTTGGGATTATGTATCTTTTATTTTTTATTTATTTTTCGCATGGTTTTAAATACGTACACTTAATTGATCTATGCTGTTAGAGTTTAAATGGTATTGTAAATTAGTTTGCGGCGATAATTAAATTTATTTTTGCAATCATAATTAATTTTAAATTTATATTTGCTTTCTACAAATAGAGAATATTTGTTAAATTCAAATTTCATGCCTTGCAGCAATGGCGCAAGAGAATTTTTTTTAATTTAATTTAACTTTACTATTTTCTTATATATATAGGCCTTATTCTTATATGTTTGTAAAATATGCACTTTTTACTTTAAAAATGATTAAATGATGTTGTTCTGGTTAATGTTTCTATGTCTTTAGTTAATTTGCATGCAATAGTTATAGATTTACCAAAAATTTAAAATTTGTTTAAGTGTGACTAAGCCTAACTGAGCAGCCAGTTGTTTACATTTGAAACTTAGAAGAGTAGTGAATTAAGTCAGTTTCTGTACCTTCAGTGTCTTTTTACCAAGTGGAACCAAAAGTAAATTTTCTGTTTTATGCACCGAAAAATCTGCCTTCTTGCCCGCTGTCTGAATTGCTTGTTTTTGCATAGAAACTCTAATTCTAATTGTAAAAAAAATTAACTGTTTCAACTGTATTTCGTGACAGCTGTGAATCAGTAAAAAATTTTTTTTGATCGGTTGCGTAGTTTTCGTTTGACTTTCGTTGAAAATTGGAAAATCAAAAGGATCATTTTCGTCATATTTTGCTATTTTATTTCCGCAAAGGGAAAAACGCAACGCAAGCTCATAAAAAGTTATGTTAAGACGAAGCCTTAAAAGAACGGCAATGTCAAAATTGGTTTGCCAAATTTCGTTCTGGTGATTTTTCACTCAAAGATGAAAAACGCTCTGGTCGTCCAGTTGAAGTTGATGACGACCTAATCAAAGCAATAATCGATTCGGATCACCACAGAGTACAACACGTGAGATTGCAGAGAAGCTTCATGTATCACATACATGCATTGAAAATCCCTTAAAACAACTTGGCTATGTTCAAAAACTCGATACATGGGTTCCTCACGAACTGAACGAAACTCATTAACAGCTGCGATTTGCTAAAGAAACGTAATGAAAATGATCCATTTTTAAAACGACTGATAGCTGGCGATGAAAAATGGGTTGTTTACAACAATATCAAGCGGAAAAGATCGTGGAGCAGGCCAGGTGAACTAACTCAAACACTATAAAAAGCTGATATTCATCAAAAGAAGGTTTTGTTATCAGTTTGGTGGGATTACAAAGGAATTTTCTACTTTGAACTTTTACCACCCAACTGCACTATCAATTCTGATGTCTACATTGAACAACTAATGAAATTAAACAACGCAGTTGAAGAAAAGCGACCCGAATTGACAAATCGAAAAGGTGTTGTATTCCATCATGATAATGCAAGGCCACACACATCTTTGGTCACTCGGCAAAAATTATTGGAGCTTGGTTGGAATGTTTTGCCCCAACCACCATATAGTCCTGACCTTGCACCATCTGATTACTTTTTGTTTCGATCTTTACAAAACTCCTTGAATGGTAAAAATTTCAATAATGATGATGATGTCAAATCGTACCTGATTCAGTTTTTTGCTAATAAAAACCAGAAGTTTTATGAACGTGGGATTATGATGCTGCCTGAAAAATGGCAAAAGTTCATTGATCAAAATGGGCAATACATTACAGAATAAAGTTATTTAGTTCCATGAAAAAATTGTCTTTGATTTTCTAAAAAAAATCCGCAATTACTTAGTTGCCAACCCAATACATCTCCAAGCAACGGAAATTCAATTTACAAACATCACTGAAAAGGTATTTTTCAGAATTTAAAAAAAATTATAGAATTTTCATTCCTCCTTGCTTTAAACACAGTTAAGGAAAAACCAAATCGCAAAAATGCCAAAATTAAAAGTAAACTTTTTAAGTATTGAAAAACTAGTTAATGTTATTGATAGCAGATTAATCGACTTACCAAGGGGATAAACCAATCTACCATCAATTAACACTAACTAAAATAAGAGAGAGTGTTTCATCTTACTTCCAAGTAAGCATCAAATTATTTGCTAGATTCAAATCACTAATTGATACTCGATCAAAATAAAAATATTAGTCACTAAACCAAAAGAATCCTGTTAAAAAGCAAATAATCTTTAAGATTAAAATTTCTTACTAGGAACACAATTAATCTAAACGAGATGCTTAGTTTAAAAGACATATATCCTACACTCTCTTTTCATTTCAATTACAAAAGTAAAAACAAAAGTAGATTCAAGAACAGATTTTAAAAATTATAAGAAGATAAAAAGAAATATTCCATAAAATTAAAGTTAAAAACTGTAGTAAAAAGCAAACTATTAAGCAAAAATTAACCAACTTCAACCAACCTGCCTTCGAAATATATATAT